>CAUYQU010035756.1:0-11825 GCA_963574635.1 Cheracebus regulus
ATCGCCACACTGTCTTCCACAATGGTTGAACTAGTTTACATGCCTGCCAACAGTAGAGATGATGTTGAAGTCTCCAATTATAATTGTGTTATTCATTGCTGTTTTCAATTCTGTCATTTTTTGTTTCATTTATTTCTAAGCTCTGTTAATGCGTATAAACGTATTTAGAAATGTTACATCTTCTTTATGAGTTGACCCTTTTATCATTGTGACATCTCTCTTTATTCCTGGTAATGTGTTTTGTTCACAAGTCTGCTTTGTCTGACATTAAAACAACAGTAACAGCAATAACGGTTTTCTTTAGGTTACTGTTTGCATAGTATATCCTTTCACTTTTAACCTGTTGTGTCTTTATATTTAACTTGGATTTCTCATAGGTAGCACATGGTTTTTGATTTTATCTAATGTGACAACTGCTGCCTTTTCATCTAATATTTAAAACATTTCTATTTAATGTAATTATTGTTATGGCTGGTTTACATCTTTAATACTAGTTGATATTGTTAACAACAATTCCAAAATTAGTGATATAATAATCATTTTAATGCCTTTTTGGATTCTGGGTCAGGAACTCCACTAAACAATGTAATAGGCCTCTGCTGGGAAGACTTGAATGCTGGCAGGATTCAGCAGCTGGGGCTGGAGTCATCTCAGTGCTTACTCCCTTGTCTTCCTGATGTTAGTTGATACTGACTGTCAGCTGGTTCCTCACATGAGGCTGTCACCTGGAATCCATGGCCTCTACACGGGGCTTCTTGGCTTCCTCACAGCACAGTGGCTGGGTTTCAAGAGAGTGTCCCCAAGAGAACCAGGCAGAAACTACATAGCCTTTTGTAACCTACCCTCAGACATCACAGTTACTTCACTCTCTTAGCAGGAGCAGTCATAACCACCCCACCCATATTAGGGGAAGGGAACGAAGGAGCCCCACCTCTCAGGGGAGGAGTATCAAAGATCTTTAACACCAGACTTAAAAACTGCCACATCTAGCACCTTGCTATTTGTTTTCTATTTTTGTCATCTGTTCTTTGTTTTTTCCTCCTCTCTCCCATCCTTCCCACTCTCTTTCTCCCTATCCCCCTTCTCCATCTCTGTCAACTCCTCTCCCAGCCCCTCATTCCCTCACTTTCTTGTTTCTCCTTACCTCATCAGAGACCATATACACTGCTCTCTGCTCCCCTAAGAGAGAATCTCATTTTTAGGGAATTTAATTCCTTTACATTTCTTTGCATCCTCAGATGCAAAGTGGTTTACCCATTTTGTCTAGTTATTACTGCAGAAGCAGTGATCTCTATCTGAACTATAAGAGATATCTTTGTCTTTGAACTGATAAGTTTACACCATTTAATATTTCAAAATTATTGCTAGTTTGGAACTCTTTTTTATAACTAAACTTGTTATTTCAATGTGACCTGTTTTTAATGTTTATTCTAAACTCTGTTTATTATATATATTTTTGTGGTAAAATGCAAAACAAATTTATTATCTTAACAATTTTTAAGCATATAGTTAGTTCAGTGGTATTAAGTACATTTATATTGTTGTGCAACAGTTAACCACCATCCATCTTCAGAACTCTTTCATATTGTGAAACAGTACCCATTAAACAGTAATTCTCCATTTTCACCTGCCCTGGCAGGTACCACCATTCTACATTATTTCTCTGTGATTTTTGACTACTCCAAGTACCTCGTATAAGTGGAGTCATACAGTGTTTGTCTTTCTGTGTCTGACTTCACTAAGCGTAATGCCATCAAGGTTCATCCACGTTCTAGCATAAGTCAGAATTTCCTTCCTTTTTAAGACATTAAAATTCCATTGAATGACTAGACCACATTTTGCTTCTCCATTTGTCTGTCAGTGGACACTTGGGTTGTTTCCACAGTTTAGCTGTTTGTGGATAATGCTGCTGGGAACATGGGTGTACAAATACCGCTTCAAGGTCCTGCTTTCAGTTCTTTTGAGTATGACCCACAACTGGAATTGCTGGATCATCTGATAATTCTATTTTTAATTTTTTAGTTATTATTTTTAGAGACAAGGTCTTGCTGTGTTGCCCAGGCTGGAGTGCAGTAGTGTGATCATGGCTCACTGTAGACTCAAACTCCTGGGCTCAACTGATCTTCCCATCCCAGCCTCTCGAGTAGCTGGGACTACAGGCACACACCACCATGCTCAGCTAATTTTCTAAAATTTTTGAATAGAAACAGTCTTACTTTGTTCCCAGGCTGTTCTCAACTCCTGGCTTTGAGGAGTCCTCAGTCCCCCTGCCTCAGTCTCCCACATTGCTCGGGTTACGGGTGTGAGCCACTGCACCTGGCCCATTTTCTGTGTTTTTCATTGTAGCTATCGTAATGGATGTAAAGTGTATCATATTGTAATAGTTTTGAGTTGCATTTTTCTGATGATTAATGGTGTTGAATATCTTTTCATGTGCTTGTTAGCTGTTTATATGTCATCTTTGGAGAAAGGTCTATTCAGTCCTCCATCTATTTTTCAATTGTGTTTTTTTGTTGTTGTTGTTGAGTTTTAGTTCTCTATACATTCTGGGTATTAATCCCTTATCCAGGTATATGATATGCAAATATTTTTCCCATTCTGTGGGTTGCTTATTTACTGTATCCATAGTGTCTTTTGAAAGTTTTAAATTTTGACTGTTTGATTTGCCTATTTTTTCTTTTGTTGTCCATGACTTTGGTGTCATATCCAAGACATCATTGCCAAATATAATGTCATAAAATTTTTCCCCTGTTTTCTTCTAAGAGTTTTATAGTTTTAGGTCTTAAATGTAAGCCATGGATGCATTTTGAGTTAATCTTTGTATATGGGGCTTGGTAAGGGTACATTCTTTTGCATATGGATATTCAGAATTTCCCACCAACATTTGTTGAAAAGGCTGTCTCTTTTCCCCATTGAATGATCTTGGCACCCTTGTTGAAAAGCTTTTGACCAGATAGGCAAGAGTTTATTATTGGACTTTGTATTCTCTTCTACTGATCTGTATGTCTGTCTTTATGTTGAGACCACACTGTTTTTGATTACTGTAGCTTTTTAGTAAATTTTGCAATCAGGAAGTGTGAGCCTTCTAGCTTAGTTTTTCTTAGGGATTGTTTGGACTATTCTAACTCTTTTGATCGATGGTTTTTTTTCTGTTTCCTTTCATCTCTACTTTTTGCTTATTAGGTATGTCTTTTTCTCTCTTACTGGCTGCTGTAGGGCAGCAGTTTCCTATAGAAATATAATGTGAGCTACAATTGTGAGTCCCATATTTCCTATTAGCAGCATTAAAGAACTAAAAAGAAAGAGATGAAACTTATTATAAAAATATTTAACCCAGTGTAGTGAAAATATCATTGAAACATGTTGTCAAAATAAACAGAATGAGATACTTTGTTGTTCTTCTCATACTAAATCTTTGAAATTCAGTGTGTAACTTGTAGCATATCTCAGTTCAGAGAAGCCACATTTCAAGTTTTCATTTGCCGATGTGGTCAATGGCTACTGTGTTGGGAAGCACAGCTCTAGGATTTATACTATTGATATTTTGCACAATACATGACTACAAATATTACTTGAAAATAGAGTACATAACATATGTGTGTGCTATTAGAACCTCATCACAGTCTACATCCACATCTCCTCCTTCTGTTTATTGTGGTGGTACATTTACTTCTAAACATTTTATAAACCCACAATATATTATTAATTTAGTTTTAAACAGAATTACTGTTTTAACAAAATTGACAAGCAAGGAAGACAGATTCTCCCCTTTCAGTACTCTCCCTTTCTTCCTGCAGATATGCCCTTCCATGTGATGTCACTTTCCCTCCTCTGGAGCTTCCCTTACTGTTGCTTGTAGTGCATGTCTGCTGCTGACAAATTCTCTCAGCTTTGGTTTGTCTGAAAGAGGCCTCGTTTTACCTTCAGTTTTGCATGCTAGATTTCTAATTTGACAGGTTTTTTCCTTTGCTTTTTGGTACTTTAAAGAGGTAATTCCATTTACCTCTGTCTTGCATAGTTTCTGAAAAGGCTTGTTGTCATTCTTATCTTCGTTCATCTGTAGCTTTTTCTACTCAGGCTGCTTTTAAGAATTTTTTCTATATCATAGATTTTCAGAAGATTCGTTGTGATGTGTCATGATGTGGCTTTCTTTGTGTTCTTCCTAGTTGGAGTCTTTCAAGATTCCTGTATTTGTGCATTTATAATTTTCATCAAATTTGGAAAAAATTAATTATCTTTCCTTTAAATACTTCTGTATACCCCTTTCCTAGGACTTGAATTATATCGGTGTTAACCTACTTGAGATTTTCCCAAAGATCATTGAGGTTCTTGTCATGATTTTCCCTATCTTTTTACTCTCTCTGCTTCCTTTTGGATAGTTTTATTGCTGTGTCTTTAAGTTACTAAAGATCTTTCTTTTAAAAAAAGATTTAAAGAACGATTTTAAATCTTTAAGTCTTCTGAAATATTTAATCTGCTTAATTTTGCTTTGTGTATTTTTTGTTTCATATATTGTATCCTATATCTGTTGAAATTGTGACTGGTTCTGGTTCCCTCCCCCCCACCATTCATTTCTCTCCTGAGTGTATTTATGTTTTTCTTTAAATGCCTATAATACATGTAATTGGTTAAGGTCTTTGCTGCTTTCATCATCTCTGCCATTTCCAACCTGCTTCCTTAAGCTGCTTTTCTTTTTGGTTATGGGTCATATTTTACTGTTTCTGAGCATACCTAGTAACTTTTTATTATTCCAGGTATTTTGAGCATTACAGTGATGAATGTTTTGATTATGTTGTCTTCTCTTAGAGAGAGTGTTGTTTTATCTTGGCAGGCATTTACGTTTCGTAGATTAGGTCTGTCTTGGCTTGTTTGTAAATGTCGTTGGGGCAGGTCTGTAGTAACCTTTCTCCAGGACTAATTTTATCTGCCCTTGTGGAGTTTCACCCTACATATGCACAGATTATTATTCAACCACAAACTCAGAGCCCCCATGTTGATCTGGAGCCTTTATCTAGTTTCCTTCTTGGCTCTCAAATTGTAGCTGCCTTTGCCTTGTCAAACTCCAATGTCAGTCTCCTTAACTCAGTGAAACTTCTGTGCTCTGCTCACGATGGCTCTCCAGCCCTGGTTCAGAAAGTGCACCCAGGCAGAAAGCCAGGCCAATCATAGGGCTTCCCTCATTGGTTTTTCTGCTTTCAGGATCACAGTCTGGTGCTGCCTGTTGTCAAGTGTCTGAAAATATTTTGTTCAGTTTTCTAGTTTTCTGTAGCAGGAGGATACGTGTCATAATAGCTTACTAGAATTAGAAGTCCTGAAGACAACTGGCGTGCTTTAAAATCCCTTGAAAAATTAGTAAGGCTTCAAGAAATTTTCAGGTAGTTTTAGAGGTTAGTATATATATTAATATGCTACTTGACCTTGGTAAAAATTAACATTTTTTAGGTTACAAAGATCTATTGTAACCTGTCCTGTTAGTATATAGACAGAGTTTATGGTATATATATATATATGAAATGTTTTCAGAGTCTCCATTCTGTAATATTTGCCATTTGTTAAGATTGTTAAATTGAAAAAAAATTGTTGGGCATCTATATTAGATTTAGAAGGGGTTATACCAAATTGAGACTGAATTTTGGAATGGCTATGCCAAGTACTTTGCAACACAACTAATTGCCTGAGTTCAAATCCTGGTCTGTCATTTATTAGCTTACTACCTTGGACAAGTCATATAACTTTTCAGAATTAGTTTTCCATCTCTAATGACAAAATAACTTTACCACCTCATAGAAGTGTTGGGAGGATTAAATGATTTGTGTGTGTGTGTGTGTGTGTGTGTGTGTGTGTGTGTGTGTGTGTGTGTGTAAAGTTTTTAGACAACGCCTGATGTTATGTGCTCAATAAATGTTAATTATCGTCATTGTTGTGATTGTCATTGTTAGAGAACTGAGTTTCTGATTAAGTTAAAGTTTATTAAGCCTGAATGTTTTTTTTTTTTACCATTTTAATTGAAACTTCTCTTGCTTTCTTAACCAAGTATATCATTTTATAATTTAATTAGTAATAAATAATACATATCTACCATCCAGTGTTAGGAATAGAATGTTACTGATATATTCAGTATCATCCACATAATTGTCCCTGCTCACATGTCCTATTCTCTCATCTTATCTTGGATTTTCTATTTATTGTTGCCTTGCTTTCTTAAAAATAGTTTTATTATGTATTGATTGAGTCATAAACAATATGTACTAATTTTTCCTCTTTCTAAAATTTGATGTAGATATAGTGACATGTATTTTTCTACCACCTGCTTGTTTACTTGGTGGTATTTTTTTTTTTGAGATTTGTTTATGTTGGTACATGTAGTTGTGTGCATTCATTTGTACTGCAGTAGAGTATGTTTATTTCCAGGTTTTACTATTACAAACAGTAGAGCTCTGAATATCTGTAGCAGGCTGCTCACTGGAGCAGGCCAGCGTGGAAGTAGGTTATTACAGGAGGCCAGACAAGGGGTTATTAGGGCTTGAACCAGAGTGATTACTATGGGATGGAGGGAAGCAGGTGAATTGGAAACATATTTCCAAATATAAAATAAATGTATTTTATAAAGGAGGGCCAGATGAGAAAGAACATCAAGGAGATTCCCAGGATTTTTTTTTTTTTTTTTGGAGACAGTGTCTTGCTCCATTGCCAGGTGCCAGGCTGGAGTGTAGTGGCAGATCTCGGCTCACTGCAACCTCTGCCTCCTGGGTTCAGGCAATTCTCCTGCCTCAGCCTCCTGAGTAGCTGAGACTACAGACACACGCCACCACGCCCAGCTAATTTTTGTATTTTTAGTAGAGACGGGTTTCACCATGTTGGCCAGGATGGTCTCCATCTCTTCACTTCGTGATCCACCCGCCTCGGCCTCCCAAAGTGCTGGGATTACAGGCCTGAGCCACTGCACCCGGCCGATTCCCAGGATTTTAAATCAAGATGCCATTTACTGAAATGAGAACTGCTCCCCAACAGACATATTTTATTTTGTTTTAATTAATACATGGGCTTTTAAAAAGAATAAAAGTTATTTATTATTTGTTTATTTATTTATTTATTTTGAGATGGAGTGTCACTCTTGTTTGCTTAGGCTGGAGTGCAATGGCACAGTCTTGGCTCACTGCAACCTCTGTCTCCCGGGTTCAAGTGAGTCTCGTGCCCCAGCCTCCCGAGTAGCTGGGATTACAGGCATGTGCCACCATGCCTGACTAATTTTGTATTTTTAGTAGAGGCAGGGTTTCTCCATGTTGGTCAGGCTGGTCTTGAACTCCTGACCTCAGGTGATTCGCCCGCCCTGGCCTCCCATAGTGCTGGGATTATAGACGTGAGCCACCGTACCTGGCCTAAACTTTATTTTTTAAAGTGGTTTTAGGTTTACAGCAAAATTGAGTAGAAGGTATAGCTATTTCTCCTAACTCCCCATTCC
Source organism: Cheracebus regulus (assembly GCA_963574635.1). Classification (NCBI taxonomy): domain Eukaryota; kingdom Metazoa; phylum Chordata; class Mammalia; order Primates; family Pitheciidae; genus Cheracebus; species Cheracebus regulus. The sequence goes on from CAUYQU010035756.1 coordinate 7,463, forward strand.
TGCACATGCGCAGCCTCCCCTGTTATCAGTGTTCCTCTCCAGAGGGATGCATTTGTCACAACTGATGAACCTGCCCCATTGTTATCACGCAGAGCCTGTAGTTGACACTAGGGCTCACTCTGGGTGGTGTACATTCTGTGGGTTTGGAGAAATGTGCAATGACACATATCTCCATTACAGTATCATACAGCATAGTTTTACTGCCCTAGAAATTATCTGTGCTCTCCCTGTTCATTCCCCTCTTCTCCTTAATCCCTAGCAGCCACTGATCTTTTTACTGTCTCCACATTTTTTCTTTTCCCAGAATGTCCTGTAGTTGGAATCATAGATTATCTAGCCTTTTCAGTTTGGCTTCTTTCATTTAGTAATATCATTTAGTAGCTCGTTTTTAAAGTGCTAAATAACATTCCATTGTCTGGATATATTACAGCTTACCCCTTTACCTACCAAAGGTCATTTTCGTTGCTTTCATGTTTTGGAATTATGAGCAAGATATCTGTGTTTACTAAAACACAGATGGTAAAAACATTTGTGCACAGGTGTTTGTGTGGATGTAAGTTTTCAACTCTTTGGGGTAAATATCAAGGAGTATGATAGCTGGGTAATATGTTAAGGGTATGCTTAGTTTTGTAAGAAACTGCCAAAATGTCTTCCAAAGTGGCTGCATCATTGTGCATCCCCACCAGCAGTGGATGAGAATTCCTGTTGTTCTACATCCTTGTCAGCATTTGGTGCTGGCAGGGTTCTGGATTTTGGCATTTTTTTTTTTTTTTTTTTTTTTTTTTGAGATGGAGTTCTACTCTTGTTACTCAGGCTGGAGTGCAATGGCATGATCTCGGCTCACCTGTCTCCTGGGTTCAAGCAATTTTCCTGCCTCAGCCTCCTGAGTAGCTGGGATTACAGGCATGCGCCACCATGCCTGGCTAGTTTTGTACTTTCAGTAGAGATGGGGTTTTGCCATGTTGGTCAGGCTTATGGAGGCCAGGCTCAGTGGATCACACCTGTAATCCCAGCACTTTGGGAGGCCGAGGAGGGCGGATCACCTGAGTTCAAGAATTCAAGACCAGCCTGACAACATGGAGAAACTCCATCTCTACTAAAAATGCAAAATTAGCCAGGTGTGGTGGTGCGTGCCTGTAATCTCAGCTACTCGAGAGGCTGAGGCAGGAGAATCGCTTGAACGTGGGAGGCAGAGGTTGTGGTGAGCCAAGATTGCACCATTGCATTCTATCCTGGGCAACAGGAGCAAAACTCCATCTCAGAAAAAAAAAAAATGGCTTATGGATTAGCACAAGGCATTTACAGAGTTTAATACTTTCCTGTCCCTTACCTCTTCCCTGCAAAGTTTATTAGAAGATGGATTTTAACATCGAGGCTGAAATATTACAGTCAGAGCCATTTGTATCATATTCATAAATGTAGTCTAATCTGTTATTAAAATTTAAAAATACACACCGAAAAGATAGAGGGACACACATATGCACACATATTCACTCTTCATTCCCCTTTCTTGGGATGAAGTAAAATTTGTTAAGTTATATTAGGCTGCTAAACAAACTGCTTTATGGCTCCAGCAGCTTTGTGTTATTTCTTATCTTTGTAACATTTTGCCACAGGTAAAGTATATAATGAAATAGATGGGGGTGACTGGTGGAGAGGTTGTGACACTGTCAATGAGAAGGCACCTGGGATTTGTTCGCCTGCCCTGCCCAGTCAGAGTAGTAGAGCCACCTGGAGTTCCAGGGAGCACGAGTCTGGGAGAGAGATGGGCAGTGTTGCATCTTCTGGAGGCCAGCATAGTTCAAAGCTGTTTTTCTGAGTCTCAGGTCTTGTGGTTTTAGGATTTTATGGCTTTTGGGGGATGTGTTTGGGAAGGAAGGGTCTTCCTTCCTTGCTTAACCTATGCAAATAATCTTCAAGGACTTTGATCACTGAGCAGAGGAATAGGAGACTACCATCTGTCCTCCAGATGAAAGGTTCTTCTTGGCAGGAGCACTACAGAGATGGAAGTTGTGATTTTTGGGTGATTTTGACTTTATGCTTCTAGAAAGGATCTTTAAAAAAAATTCTTATAGCTCTTTTGTTTTCTTTACTTCTTTATTTCTTTCCTTTTTAGTGATCGAATCCATGGCCAGCTCTTCATGTGAGTTCACTCACTTTTCCCTCCCAAAGCAGGCACCCTGATATACTGATATAGACCAGTTTAGGTGGAGGTTTGGGGTCTTCCTTGCCCACCTTTGAGCCAGGTCTGCCTGCCAATTTCTGACTGAGCTGACTTGCCCTTTAAAAAAAACAAACTTGATATTATCTTGGCTCCTACAGAGAAGACATGCAGTTGCGGGGCTGGGGCATGAGGGTGGAGCAGGGTTTGGTTGTACTCCTGTTCATTAATTCACTTCTCTTTCTGAGTGCCTATCCTGGGTGTCCTGACTGACTCTCATACACCATACCTGGGATAATGCTCCTGGAAAAGCATGTCTTTACTGTCCCATTACTGTTACTGTGAACAAAATTAGATAGAATGGAAAGCAAATTTTTGTTATAAAACTAAGTTTGGGGGTAAAACGACCTGCAGAATTTTACAACTGCTGTGTTCCTTGGTATTCTCCTGTGTGTTTAATCACTGGGCAGATGTAAGGGTGAATTTTATTGTTCCCTTGGTGCATGTTTAACCTGCATCTTACCTGTTTATTAAGAGGTTTAACTTGGGTTGTATATCTTCTTTAAGAGATTGAATGGGAATTTAGAGTGGCATATCTACTTTCATTGCAGCGTTAGATGTATGGTAAGTTAAACCATTTTTGTGAAAGTTGAAAGTGTAATGTTAAAAGCATCCAGTTTTCTAGCCATTTGTGCACATTAAAAATAACTTGCTATTCATGTTCAAGTGGTTTCCTTGTTAGACGATGTAGGGGACTTGCCACAACACATGCAACAGATTATAAAAAGACTGCAGATTTCATAATTACAACATGGCGCAGACCACGCTGGCAGATACTGGGATCCAGCACACTCTTTCATCATCATGCTTCCCATAGTGTGGGTGGTCACGGTCTGCAGACATTTCAGGCAGGCTAGTCTCATTGCAAGAGCACAAGTAAACAGCATTCCACAGGCTTTTCAGGATTTTTATTTTGAAAAAGTATAGCATTTCTTTTAGGTTGCTTTCCCTTTTTCTCTCCTTCTTCTCCTGCCTCCTCCTCTAAATTTTTGTTGTTTAGAATGTTTGCTTTTTCAGGGAGAACCTTTTTGCTTATGCTTTTGCTTTCTTTGTCCAGCTTTTATTTGGGGCAACAAAATAAAATTTTCTTTTTCAATATTCTTGAAGTCTGTTTCAGCACAAAAGCTGAAAATGATCAGTAGAATATTTTGCTCTTTGGAGAAGTTAGCAACTTTTCCTTGTACATCCTGGTAAATTGAACTTAATCAATTTATTTCCCTATTTTTTTTTTAATTTAACTTTTATCCCTTGTTTCCTTTGATGTTTGTTTGATTAAATGAAAATTTGAGTCATTTGCAGAGTTTTTTCTTCCTCATTCAAAAATTTTGTTTTTGCTAGCTTTTTTTGTTCTTCAGCTTTCCCTTTTTTTGAAGCTTTTATGATCCTAATCTTTAATGTTAATGAATATTGATAAAAGAAGCAAGTCACTAGTTTTTGTTCATTCATGAGAATTATGGAGTTTATTAAAGCTCTTGGTCAGTTTCTCTGGGGAGGAGTTATTTTAAGTAATAAACGTATACAAATGGTAATGTATCATTCCAAAGTGTTAACATTTTCTCTGAGTGTATTTTTTTTTTCAAAGAAAGATTTAGCAAAACACAGGTATTTTAATAAAGAACAGTTAATATTACAGATGTGCACTTTTCTCTTCTTCCCTAGGGATTTCCTTAGGAGGTGCTGACTTACTGTTTTAAATTATAGACAGACTGTTCCTAGTCTTTATAAAATTAAAGACAGTTGTCAAGTTTTTTAATATAAAATAAGACATCTTAGCTGCTATTTTGTATAAGGAACATAGTTGCATAATATAAAGGAACTATGTAAAAAATAGTTTGAAATGTATATATAAGATATAATCCTTAATAAAGTCATAGTATACTGTACCTTTTTTTTTTAAGAATAAAAAGAATGAAAGAGAGAAAGAAAGAGGAAGAGATTTTAGAAAAAGAAAAGGAGAAAGAACGAAACAGCAAAAGAAAGAAAAAAAAGAATGAAAGAGAGAGAAAGAGGAAGAGAAAGAGGGAGAGAGAATGGGATTCTTGTTTTATTGCCCAGGCTAGAATACAGTTTAAAATGGGGATTAAAAACCTCTTTTATGCCAATAATTGTGTTTAACAATGGAGACAGGAAGGAATAGGGGAT
>CAUYQU010035757.1:0-31648 GCA_963574635.1 Cheracebus regulus
GTGCCGCGGCGGTGCTGGCGGCGCGCACCCGGCTCCCCGCCCACCGCCGGCCCGCTCCGGCCCGCGCCCGCCCCCGTCGCTCCCGGCTGAGAGAAGCCGCACGCGCGCGCCCCGCCGCCCCGCGCCCTCGCCCGCCGCCGGGGCGCTTGCCCCGCCTCTCGCCAGCCGGCGCCGAGCGGGGGAGGGGCGAGGGCAGGGGCGCGGCTGCGCTTCCCAGGGGGCGGGCACTGGGCAGGGGCAGGGGCAGGGGCGGGGCGGGGCGGGGTGGGCACTGGGCAGGGGCGGGGCGGGGGGGTGGGCACCGGGCAGGGGCGGGGCGGGGGGGGTGGGCACCGGGCAGGGGCGGGGCGGGGGGGTGGGCACCGGGCAGGGGCGGGGCGGGGGGGTGGGCACCGGGCAGGGGCGGGGCTGGGCGGGCACCGGGGAGGGGCGGGCACAGGGCAGGGGCGGGGCGGGGCGGGCGAGCCCTTGGAGGCAGGCGTAGGCTAGGTCCACGCGCCCTCCCGAGACCCTCTTTTCTTTCTGAGGCCCTAGAGACGCCGCCAGGAGCTAGGGAGGAGGGGAAGAGGCGGGAGGTGAAGTGGTAAGGGGCGGCGGCGCCCTCTTCGGAAAGGCCTGTGCCGCGGCTGACAACGCCCCCCTCAGGCCCCTCCATCCTCCGCCCGCCTCCCCGAACCCGGCCCCCTCCTCCGCTGTCCTCTCCAAGCTGTGCCCCTGGTCCCCGAGCTCCTTAAGGATCGCTGGTACCCGACGCAGCTCTCGGGTCAGAACGAGCACGGTAGGCGCTCCACAGTTGGCACCCCCGTGGCCTCGGGAGCTCAGAGGAGGAGGAGCTGCTGCCGAAACAGGAGGAGCCCTCGCCAGGCTGAGGGTCAGAAAAGGAACTCACATTTATAGTTGCGGCTGTGAGCCAGGCCTGCTAGCCACTTAATGGGCATTGTTTAAGCCTCACCACAGTCCCGGATTGAAATTGCTGTCCGGTAAGGACGAGGGCACCAGCGCAGGGAGGTAAAGTCGCTTGCCTGCGATTCCTCACCCAGTCCCTGGCTGAGCGGGTTTAAACCAGGTCCACAGGATTCCGAGTCCTGCAGGTTTTCCTCTCAGAGAACCTGGAGCCCCGGCACCGGTTCTACCACTTGGGACTCCCATGCGCAAGGCACTAGACCTTTCTGAGCCCCTGTTCCCTCGCCTGCATCATTAAAACGTACTGCCACCTGAGTGAGTGTGAAGACTGAGCAAATACCAGAACACACCGTGCAAACTGTAAAGTACTGTTCACATACCATTGGGTGCAGTTTATTTTCCAGGCGTTGGATGTTGGCCAGTGCCCATATAAGCGCCAGCCTGTCCTCTAGCCCTGGCATTGCAGGAGGCAGAGGGGCAGGTAATAATTACAAGTTGTGAAGGCAAGAGCATAACCCCGGTCCGGGGAGGTTTGCATTTTCCTGTAAGGGTGGCTTGGTCTCGCCGCTGAGGGCCCAGGACACAGTAGAGCCTGCAGAGAGCAGGGCCCCTAGGTGGGGAGGCAGGTAGGGTAGGGATTAGAAGAGAGACTGAAGGGTGCGTGGCACCAAATATCCTACCAAGGCCGTTGGACATTATCCTAGAGGCGGGAGCCACTGGGAGATTCTGAGCAAAAGGACCTGATGTGCTCAGAAAGACCCCGGAGGGAGCAGCAGCCTGGAGGAGAGGGAGGTGGGCCGCGGGAGCTGCGAGTGTCGGTGGCAATATGCGCGGTGAGGGGGCCGTGGGAGCAGGGACAGAAAAGGGGGCCGACTCGCAAAAATAAAAGGAAAAAAAAATCGACTCCAAAGTCTATGATCTTAACCACAGATTTACCCTACATAGCCATCTCCTTCAAAAAATCCAGGATGAACTCTTTTTTTGTGTAATCCTGTAAGTCAGGAGAGTCCTGCCCCCGGAAGTCGTTCTGCCTTTGCCTAGGCTGAGCTCAGAGGGCCTGAGACCTCGCCTGACCGCACAGCGGAAAGGCTCGAGAGGTGCAGGCCACCGCGCGCGCCGGACCGGCGGTCCCCAGAGGGCGCTGTAGCTCTCCCTTCCCTCGGAGAGGGACCGCGGTCGGGCCACAGCGCAACTGACCTCTGCCTAGAACCTCCAGAGACCCAGAAGTCTTCCATCCTCACATTTCCGAAGAATTATGGCCAGGACTCTCAGCACAGGCTTGTCAGCTTCTCATACCGTATACACTCAAGGGAAGGCCCGCCCCAAAAATGTTTCAGTACGTTGGTCTTCCAAAGACAGGAGCTTGACGACCATAGGATTTGCAGCCAGCTTCTCTTGCTTTCGTGTAATATGTCAGATAAAATTCATCCTCATTATTATTAGCCTGGCAAATAGGACTACAAGCCCTTCATAAGGAAGTATTCAATCAATGCTTTCCTTTTTCTTTTTTCAAGAGATGGGGTCTTGCTATTTTGTGCAGACAGAACTCGAACTTCCTGGGCTTAAGCCATCATCCCACCTCAGCCCCCCAAGTAGCTGGGACTACAGGCATGCAACACCCAGCCCAGCCAATAATGCTTTCTTTGTTTTCCAGTATTCAGTGAGTGACAGGTATAAAGAGATATCTGCTTGCATAATAGGTGTTTTTAAAATCACTCAAAAAAGAAAGATAAAATGGCCAAGGCAGGCAGATAGCTTGAGCTCAGGAGTTTGAAATCAGCCTGGGCAACATGGCAAAACACTGTCTCTACAAAATAAAAATAAAATAAGCTAGGCATGATGGTGCACATCTGTACTTCCAGCTACTTGGGAGGCTGAGGAGGGAGGATCCCTGGAGCCGAGGAGGGGAGGTTGCAGTGAGCCATGATCACACCACTCCACTCCAGCCTGGGTGACCCGAGTGAAACCTGTCTCAAAAGAAAAAATGGGACAGACGGAAGGAAGGAAGAAAGGAAGGGAGGGAGGGAGGGAGCAAAGGAAGGAAATACATGATTTTAAATTCTATTTCTGTTAAATCAATCTAAAGGTAATAGGGGATTTAATATTTAAGGGAACCATAAAGTGCTTATTCTGTGAAAAAACAAAACCCAGCATGGGTGTGCCTGTTTTCATCTGTGTGCCTTCAGATCCAGCCTTGCCCTTCGGCTACTCTGCTGTGAGTGGAAGGGTGGGTTTCCAGGCTGCTGGGTTTGCTGATTGGGTTTGGCCAGTGGAGGTGCTGTCAGGAGATGGGAGTGGACCCAGAAGGGAGAAACCAGGTTATTTCTTTCTCTCTCTGCCACAGGTGGCCTCTCTCGAAGTGTCTAGGTCTCTATGAGGAGTAGACTTTTGAGGTTCCAAGCTCACTAGATGGCCCGCTCCTCCTGGTAGCTTTTCATCCTCCACCGCCTGTGTCTAGGGTGATAGTGGCTTCCTGTGCTTGCAGATCTCCGGGTTGCTTCATTGTGGCTGATTCCCGGCACTGCAACCCTGGGTTGTAAATGCTGGCACAAGGCCCAGGGCCCCATCATCTCATTCCTCTGCATAGGCCCAAGTACTGTTCTAGGGAGCCGTGTACAGCAGTGGTGTGATGAGTAATGTTTGTGTGACTGTGTTCACATCCTCTTTGTCCAAGAGTGGTGTGGTATAGTGACAAGACCTGAGGCTTTGATACCAGGTAAATCTGGGTTCAAATCCTGCCCAAGGCATTTGCTGTCTGTGTGGCTTTGGGTAAGCTATTATTATCAATGTCATCATTGTCATTATTTAACACCCGTGAAATAATCTTCAAACTCTTAAAATATGAGCAAACCAGATTTCTCACTCAGATTCCAAACCCTCACTCAGAGAGTTAGAAATCTATTCTGTGTCTATAGTTATATAAACAGAAATGAATTCTTTTTTTACTTGGTTTGACTCATAGATGAAAAATAATGTGACTTACTTGGGACTATACTTCACTCTATACTCCCAGGCAGAATTATATGCAGAATTTCTACACCTTCAATACACTGTCCAAACCCAAGTGTATAGGTATCTTCCAGTTTTTTGCCTTATTTTAACAGAAAGGCACATTTTAAACTGTGGGAGGGAACCCCACAAGAGCCGAGGAAGGGTCTGAAGCCTCAGCATGTTCTCATATAAACATAGAATTAGAAAAGAATTAGAGATACAGTTACATATATATATATATATATATATATATATAATCATAAAATAATCACATAGCTATTCATATGTAATCATAAATATATACATATATAATCATATAATCTTTACTCTTACTAATAAGTCTCAGGTCGAGAAGTATGGGACTGAAGTGGCATTGGAAAAGCGGTGACCCTAAGGCAAGATGCTCTAAGTCGTCTGTCATGCTCACATAAAGGCTGCTGGCCTCAGCTGTGCAACAGTGTCAGTGCTGTGAAAGTACCCACTGTTTAGCCAGCTAGGGATGGAGACATCCAAGATGGCTGAGACGTCTCCTTCCTCAGGGGAGTGAGGAGAAAACTCTGTTCTCCCAAGCTCTTGTGGTAAGCCTGACGGCTGTCAGAGAGGCCCACAGACACCCGGGGACTTAATTGTCTCTCTGTGGTGCTGTGCTTCGGCAGTCACGTTCCATGTCTACTTTCAAGTTCTGCTTCTACACCTGGTTCCTCTTTTTCTTAGAAGATAAGAATTAGTAATACTTACAGAAATCTTAGTGATCTTGTTATTTCTTGACAAGTATTAAAAAAGTGCTGATGCCTTAGGTTTTCTCCTCGCCTTGGCTTCTTCAAAGTCTTGGGCCCCTGTCTCCAAGACACGTGATTTATCTGATCCTATCACTGACCACCATGACCTCATCCTACCTGCCCTGCTCCCTGCTTTGCACTCAATACAAGTCAGAGTGTCCAGGCACTCGGGGCCACTGCTGGTCTTTGAGATTTGGTACCAGTGGACCCCTGGGCCCAAACTCTGTTTTCTCTTTCTCTGTGTCTTGTGTCTTTTACTTCCACGGTTTCTCGTCTGCACATCAGCAGAGAGGGACTCACGGGACCCTGTAGGGCTGGACCCTACATAAAATATGAAGGCATTCCTGGTTAAAGTCATGAGAAGTCATCCCCTTTGAAAAGAGTGGAAAGAAGAGGACATTTTTCAGAGTGGGTGGTTTTTTGGGCACTGCAGAAAAGTTACCTTTAAAAAGGGACAACCTGATGCCTGATCCCCCCACCTCCCTACCACCTGCCAAGGTTGAAGCTGGAGTCTGCATCCAACACTGGGATCTGTGGGGACCTCCCAGCTCCCTTTGCAGGGGTTATTGCCAAAATGCCACTTGGGACCTGAAACACGCCTCACAGCCACATTGGCAGTTGTGTGTGGTGTTGGTGGTGATGATGAAAATAAGAGGTTCTTGAACCTTGAGACATTAAAATCTCCTGGTAAGACTGTTAAATGCAGATTCTCTGGCTACATCCCCAGGGATCTGATTCAAAAGATATTTGCCCAGAAGTTTGTTTTTTGTTTGTTTTTGGCGATGGAGTCTTGCTGTATTGCCCAGGCTGGAGTGTAGTGGTGAAATCTTGGCTCACTGCAACCTCCGCCTCCTGGGTTCAAGCGATTCTCCTGCCTCAGCCTCCTGAGTAGCTGGGATTACAGGTGCCCACTACCACGCCTGGGTAATTTTTTGTATTTTTAGTAGAGATGGGGTTTCACCGTGTTAGGCAGACTGGTCTCAAACTCCTGACCTGAAATGATCTGCCCACTTCAGACTCCCAAAATGCTGGGATTACAGGTGTAAGTCACTGCACCTGGCCGGAAGGCTATATTTTTAACAAATACTTTTGATGCAAGTGATTATCTTATTTCCCATTGAAAAACATTGTGTTGGTGTTTCTTTTTTCTCTTTTCCTTTTTTTTCCAGACAAGGTTTTGCTTGGTCACCCAGGCTGGAGTGGAGTTTGTAATCATAGCTCACTGCAGATTCCAGCTCCTGGGCTCCAGTGATCCTCCGACCTCAGCTTCCCAAGAAGCTGGGGCCACAGGCACATTGTTAGTGTTTCTCACAGAGGTCCAAGTGTCATTTGGCTTGTCATTTGTGTTCTTCCTATTTCTGTGCAAAACTCCTTCCAATGCTGTGTGGAATAACCCACCTCTATGCATGTGAGATGCTGGGTGATGAAGATTTGCTCACTTAAACCTGAACTAGAGAGTCCCACCTAAGGTGTGTCTTAGAGTCTGCTGGGAGAACAGGGGAGTCTCCCGGTGACATGAGAACCAGAGGAAGCAGAGAGGTGAAGGTGTAAGGAGGCCCTTTCCTTCCTGACCAGTGGTTCCCCATGGGGGTGGAAGCACCTGCAGGGAGCATTGTGGACGTGTACTGGGGTGCTTTCTGTTGTCACAGCAACTGGATTGGAGGGCACTACTGGCATTTAGGTGAGGGAGAGGAATAGTCAGAGTGGCTAGATGTCTTGCAATGCAACATACCCAGAGAAGAGTTGTCCCAGGTGGGGTGCGGTGGCTCATGCCTGTAATCCCAGCCCTTTGGGAGACTGATGTGGGTGGAACACTTGAGTCCAGAGTTTGAGAGCAGCCTGGCCAACATGGTGAAACCTCGTCTCTACTAAAAATACAAAAATTAATCGAGTAAGGTGGCATGTGCCTATAATTCCAGGTACTCGGGAGGCTAAGGTGGGAGAATCGCTTGAGCCCAGGAGGCGGAGGTTGCAGTGAGCTGAGATCTCACCACTGCACTCCAGCCTGGGTAACAGACGGAGACTCCATCTCAGAAAAAAAATAAAACAACAAAAAAAAGTTGTCCCTTCTACTGCGAGACTTCCAAATGTCCCGTGAAACATTCATGTGGGTAAAAAAATGTTTATCATTATGTAAGCCTAGACATACACGTTTTACACATAAATACAATACTTTTACATATAAAGCAGTATTTTTAAGCTTTTAAAACATTTTTTAAAAATTAAAAAAATTTAGTTGACAAATCATAATTACATTAACAGAGTGCATCATGTTGTTTTGATATATGTATACTAAAGCAGTATGTTTTTAGAGTTGTTTTAATATCAACTGGATTTTTTTTTTTTTTAGGAATGAAACCACAGTATAAAACAAGACTGGGCCAGGCGCGGTGGCTCACACCTATAATCCCAGCACTTTGGGAGGCCTAGGCAAATGGATCATTTGCAGTCAGGAGTTTGAGACCCTGCTCAACATGGTGAAACCTCATCTCTACTAAAAATACAAAAAAATTAGCCAGGCGTGGTGGCGCACACCTGTAATTTGAGGAGGCTGAGGCAGGAGAATCGCTTGAACCCAGGAGATGGAAGTTGTAGTGAGCCAAGATCATGCCACTGCACTATGGCCTAGGTGACACAGTGAGACTCTGTCTCAAAATGAAAAGAAAAATAAAGACTGTATTTTATTTGGAGATTTTCAATGTATTTTTTTATCTTTGATCATTTCATTGAGGCAGTGCCACTCAAGGGATTGGAGTCATGAACAGAACACACCTGTACTTGTCTGTGTTTTAACAGTTGCTTCTACGTAGAGCATCTGACTACTTCATTATATATTTTGTAGTATATTTATACCTAAGCTTTATATATTGAAATAGATATTATTTTGTTATAAGTTGCTTATTTCTTTTTTGTATTACCATTAGAAAAATAGATCAGTTTTTTAAAATATACGATTAGGGGAGTGACAACCACGAATAGTGATTCTCATTTCAAGAAATTAAAGGGCATTAGTAAGGAAAGTGGGGTTCTGAGACTGGCAGGGTTGAGAGACAACTCCTGCACAGAGAGAGACACGATGTCCTGGAGGGTGCCCCCTCGTGGTAGCTGTTGTGATGGCACCCTTCCCCACAGGGATAAAATAGAATCCGTTGTAATAGGATGGTCAGTCCCACCGTGATGGGAGTGTGTATAATTTAAAACAGCCTCTAGGTGGTTCTAAGAATCTTCTTTCATCAAGGGAGGTAGAATTCCCTTATACAACCTTTTGGCATGGTTGCTACGTATCTGCAAACTTTTGGCATGTTGCCTTGAAATTGAACATTTGAACTCTTTTTCTTTTAAAACATAACTGCTAAATTTAAAAAAAATCATCCTGGGATTCTAAGCTTGCTGCACAGGGAAAATACGTTGTTATGTCAGGGAAGCTAATCAAAGTTCTCTACCTTTCCTAGTCAGCAGCATGTGTTTCCAAAAAATTTAAGAGAAATTAACGGGTTAATTGAGAGCATTCTACATCTCGCCATGTTTGCTCTTATCATAATTCACCATTGCTGAGTTCTCTACCTACAGAGTTGCTGAACCCAGCTTGATTTCCTCATAGAACTGAAACCTGAGGAACTTACATTTGTTTTGTCTGAGTTTCTTTCTCAGAAAACCGACCATCAGGACTCCCAGATAATATCAGGGAACTGAAACTTTTCAGATCATGGCATCCAGACATGAGATGCACCTGCTGCTTGTTGACCAACACCCCTTCCTTACCCCTCCCTAACTCCCTGCTATGTAAGCCCCTAACTTTAGTTGGTTAGGGAGACAGGTTTGAGACTCGTCTCCTGTATCCCAGCTGACATCACCTGCATTAAAGCCTTTCTTCCCCAGCAATACTCATCATCTTAGTAATTGGCTTTCTGTACAGTGACAACCAGACCTGGCCCAAACCCCTGGCATCTGGCAGCATTATTACCCATCAAAACAGAAATAGAGATTTGAAATAGGGGATGCCAGTTCCCATTTCTTTCTGCTGTCTGGAAGGAAGTCTGGCTTTCCAGCCCAACTCTAATGCTCATCTTTACACACAAAATAAGGATATATTTACATGGAAAGCAAAAATAGAACCATGGGTTTATAGAAGGTTCCACAGCAGCAAATAACAGTGCTTATGAAATAAACATTTTAAGTATCATTCCTGTGTAAAATTATTGTCAGGCATACTTTACCAGTGAAGAGATAGAACAATGTGGGCTCTATGCCTGGACACAATGATTTGTTTAGTGACCTTGCACAAAATAGGCTCAGTCTTCCTGGGCCTTAGAGGCCTTGTCTATAAGATTAAGGAGTTGGCCAGGTACAGTGGCTCACGCCTGTAATCCCAGCACTATGGGAGGCTGAGGCAGGCTGATCACAAGGTCAGGCATTCAAGACCAGCCTGGCCAACATGGTGAAACTCTGTCTCTACTAAAAATACAAAAAATAAAATAGATGAGTTGAATTTAAATAAGCTTTAATATTATTACCAGCTTTATAAATCTGAGAGTTAAGGTTGACTTAAAAGTGCTATTTTTATTACTTTTTACATTACTTTTTTTTTTTTTTAATTTTGAAACTGAGTTTTACTCTTGTTGCCCAGGCTGGAGTACAATGGCGCGATCTGGGTTCACTGCAACCTCTGATCTCCCGGGTTCCAGTTATTCTCCTGCCTCAGCCTCCTGAATAGCTGCAATTATAGGCATGCAACACCACGCCCAGCTAATTTTTTATATTTTTAGTACAGACGGGGTTTCACCATGTTGGCCAGGCTGGTCTTAAACTCCTGACCTCAGGTGATCCACCCTCCTTGGGCTGCCAAAGTGCTGGGATTACAAGCTTGAGCCACCACACCTTGCCCTTTTTACATTACTTTTAATGGTGAAAACCACAATTGCTTTTGCATCAACCTAATAATTATCTATATGGGATTATTCACAATAAAGTGTAGGTCACCTGTGTTCGGTCATTTTTTGTAACACCATAAAGAAATATCTGAGGCTGCGTAATTTATAAAGACAAGAGGGTTAATTGGCTTATGGTTCTGCAGGCTGTGCCAGCCTGGCTCCAGCATCTGCTTCTGGTGAGGGCCTCAGGGAGCTTCCAATCATGGTTTAAGGTGAGCATGGGAGCAAGGGTTGGGGGAGGCGCCACACACTTCTAAACAAGCAGATCTCATGTGAACTCAGAGTGAGAACTCACTCATCACCAAGGGGGTGGTGCTAAGCCGCGCATGAAGAATTCACCCCCATGATCCAAACACCTCCCACCAGGCCCACTTCCAACATTGGAGGTCACAGTTCAATATGAGATTTGGAAGGGACAAAACATCCAAACTGTATCATCACCTCTGTTCATTCTCAGACAAAATATACTCAAATAGCATATCCTCAAATACATATACTAAAATAGCATAATTAAGAAGGTTAATATGATGGAATTAATATAGCAAATGCTGGTAAGTCAAAAAAACAAACTCAGTTGTCTCCCACTCTACCCTCATAACATGCTTCTGATGGCAGACGTGTGGGAATTTTTCCCCAGCAAGCAAGCAATGAATTCTGCAGTGGACACCACCTGGGTCTTCTAGTTCAATTCAATTCTGACACTATCTACCTAGAGATGGCCTCAAACTAAATAGGTTGAGGCCCTAGCCACACAAGGCCACCCACCGTACTTCTGATGTTCATCAAAAGCCCCAGGTTGAGAACTGTGCTTCCAGTCTGGCTATAAATCAGGATTCCCACAAACTCTCCTTGGCTTTGATTGATTTGCTCGAGCAGCTCACAGAACCCAGGGAAACATGTTTACTGGTTTGTTATAAAGGATCTTACAAAGGACACAGAAGAAAAGATGAGTAGGGTGAAGTATGGGGAGAGCAACCATGGCGTAGCTTCCACAGGCGTAGCAAACTCCAGGAGCCTCCACAGGGTCAGCCATCCAGAATCTCCCCGAACCCAGTCCTTTTGGGTTTTTATGGAGGCTTCATTATCTAGGCATGAGTGATTAAACCACTGGCCATTGCTGATCAACTTAACCTTCAGCCCCTCTCCCCTCCCCAGAGACTGGGAGGTGGGGTTGAAAGTCCCAACTCTCTAATCCTGCCTTGGTTTTTCCGGTGACCAGCCCCCATCCTGAAGCTACAGAAAGGCATTTATCGCTTTGAAAAGTCTAAGGATTTTAGGAGTTATATACCAGAAGAGGGAGAGGAAGAACAAATACATATTTCACAATATCACAGTTAGTTCTACATATTCCTGACTACCTTATTGGGATAGAATGTTGAGAGTTAACTGTGGTTTTATGTTTTTCAATACTGTGGATTTGGGTAAGTAAATTTTGTATTTCCTCCTTTAAATATTGCCCACAGAGCAGTTAGAACACACACGACATTGATCAATTGTCTGTCATCTCATATGTGTGCACCCCAAAACAATTACAATAGTACCATCAAAGATCACCATGACAGGTAATAATCACAACAAATTGTGAAGTGTTTCGAGAATTACCACAATGGGACACAATGACAGAAAGCAAGCACATGCTGTTGGAAACGTAGTGCCGACGGAAGCACCCGGTGCCGGGTTGCCACAAAGCCTCAATTTGTAAAAAAAAACACACGTGCAAAGTGCAATAAAGCAAAGCACAATAAAATGAGGTGTGCCTGTAAATAAAGAAAAAAAATATATAATAACATATACAATATAATACATGTATATATATATATACATGTATTATACATGTACTATATATATACATGTATTATATATATATGTATTATATATACATGTATTATATATATATATATAATATATATATATATATAATATTTCACAGGATCTAAGAATCTGAGAGCAGAAAGAAGCCTTAGAGGCCAGGTGTAGTGGCCCATACCTGTAATCCCAGCACTATGGGAGGCTGAGGCAGGAGAATTGCTTGAGCCCAGGAGTTCAAGGCCAGCCTGGGCAACATGGTGAGACCCCATCTTTCAAAAAAAAAAAAATTTAGCAGGGTGTAGTGGTGTGCGCCAGTAGTCCCAGCTACCAAGGAGGCTGAGGTGGGATGATCGCTTGAGCCTGGGAGTTTGAGCCTGCAGTGAGCCGTGATTGCATCACTGCACTCTGGCCTGGATGACAGAGCAAGACCTCATCTAAAGAAAAAGAAAGAGGCCTTAGAAAGCATTTGCTGTCCCCTCCTTCATCAACACCTATCTTTAGGAAGGCCCACGACTGGTGTTTTCTGGTTATTGTTCTTGTTCTGAAGCTGTCCTAACTTCTGTAATTAGGGTGATCATATAGTTTATCGTCCGGGTCATAGAACATTTGAGAGTGAAAGGAGATACTCAGTAATTACAGGAAACAACAGGTGTGAACTGGTCCGGGCTGGGCAGCTTAGTCTGCATGGTTAGTTCATGACTAATGCACATTCCCACAGGTAAGAACATCTCCAAATTGAATCCAACTGGAATAGAAAATGAAGAATCCTCATAGCCTGTTCATCCACTCACTCATGTATACACTCATTCATTTGAAGATTCTTTATTGAACACCTTCAAAAATGCTTGGCCATGTAGAGATGTTGGAAACAGCAGGGATGAAAAAAAAAACAACATGGTACCTGCCTTGGTGGGACACATAATCTCATTCAAAAAAAATGTCAAAAGAAAGCGAAAAACTGTAGCTGACATCTGGAGCTGGCCCCCATGATCACCCAGGCATCTGTCTTCCCAGGACCTCACCTGACCCTCCAAGCGAGGCCCTGTGTTCTCCTGCTCCATATAAACCATTTCACAGAACTTTAGCATTGCACAAGGGCACTCTAAGATCATGATGGATCAAGACAAAAACAAGACCATAAATCTTTCTGTTGTGCAATGCCACGTTTAAATGCAAAAAACATGAGCTTTTAGCTCACATGTTGGATCACAGATATTACACAATTTTTATTTTGAATCTCATATACTTATATGTTTTGTTCTTACTAAAACTGTAGAAACACTGCTCCAGGCTAACTCAACAATTTTTGTTTTCCTTCTTGATATTCATGTATTTTACAAACAACAGCTTACTAAAGAGTAAGGAAGAGTTAGAAGGAAAAGGAACAATGAGTTGGCTCGTAGAGGGAAACAGCACGAATAAGAAAAGCTGTGTGATAGGGTTTCTTGGCCAACTGTGCAACTTTGAGCACTACTGCTTCCTTTCGGCATTCAAAAGCCAGTTCTGGTCAGTTTCTGGTCCAAAGGAAAGCACAGCCTCTCAGAGCTCCAGTGCCTCTGCTTACTCCATCATGGACATGATGCCCTTACCTTGTATTTGCATTGAGCCTTGCAGAATTCCATATGTCTTGGCCCACTGGAATGCTGTGCTCAGGGGCCACATGAATGCAGTGTGCAAATCAGATGGCAAGAGCAGCAGACATGCATCTTGCTTGTGTCTGCTCTGTTCATCCATATACTCCATTGTCCCACTGGACTTCTCTTAAGAAATACAGGTTCAGAGATCAATGAACTAAGAATGTCAAGGTTAATGCAACAGCAGAGGATTAAACTAAGGATGAAACTCTTCTAAGCACAGATCCTGTGAGATCGTGCAGGTCGTATTCCCCAGGAAGTTAGCCCAGCAGTACAGATGTGCACGGTAAGAGGTGTAGAGGAAAGCAGTGTGGAGTCCACACTGCAGTCTTCTCCCTAGAGAGAGAGCACAGCGCCAAGAGCTCAGGCTCTGGGGCAGACCCCAGCATCGCCAGCTGTGTGTCCTTGGATAAGTGACTTACTCTCTCCATGCCTCAGTCTTCTTGTGTGTGAAAAGGAGATTATAACAGTTCCTAACTCATAAGTTATGGTGAGGATTAAAATTTAATGTATAAACATTTAGAGTCGCATCACTTGGCATCTAGCACCACCTGAATAAGGATGAGCTGTTACTAGTGGAGATGAATGTGCAGCCCATCCTTGCTTCACAACACCATCCCCTCTGCGTCATGTGCAGCCAACATCCTGACAATAATTTAGCTTCCTGTATAAATCTGCTTAAAGGCAAACAATGTGCTTGATAGTTCCATTTCTCACTGGGAAATAAATAGGTTTTCTGTTTTGCAAATTTCAAAAACAAGAACAAAAACCTACAAGGGAAGTAATTAGGTTTGGCAAGGCTCTACGGTGAAGGTAGCAAATGAGCCTTGTCAAATGCGGTAATGGATCCTAAGGTGGGGGTGGCAGATATTATTTTTCTCTCAGTGCTGTGGATGAAGAAACCAAGACACAAGGAAAATAAGCCACCCAACCCATACCATAACCCTGTTAAGTGCCAGGGCCAGGCTTTAAGCTCTGCACACACTCCTGCCCCACCAGGTGCTGCCTCCCCTCACACACTCTGTACTCCCCAAGGGGACCAGGCCATCGTCAGAGCTGGGGTCTTTCCCAGGAGTGAGACTGGTGGACTTCGCAGGATGCACAGAGGAGGGAGATGCCAGAGAAGTGTCTGGAAGGAAAGAACTAGGGTCCTCAGATGGCAGACAGGCACGCTGAGATGCCTTGCTTCCTCACAGAAGTTCCCACAAGATGTCTGCCCCGGGGTTCTCAGAGCCAGGAGCAGCTCTGGAATTTCCATCTGCAAGCCAGACGATGGTGGAAAGAAGGTTTTATGGCCATCAGGAATTGGAGCCTTTGGGAGTGCATGGAGCCCATAGGAAGAATGAGTTCCGCTCAGACTAGTTCTATACAAGTTAAAAATGGAAAAGATGTGGAAGAAATTTTTTAATTAAAACACTGAGGCCAGGTGCTGTGACTCATGCCTGTAATCCCAGCACTTTGGGAGGCCAGGTGGGAGATCATGAGGTTAAGAGATTGAGACCATCCTGGCCAACATGGGGAAACCTCATCTCCACTAAAAACACAAAAATTAACTGGGCATGGTGGTGTGCGCCTGTAGTCCCAGTGATTCGGGAGGCTAAGACAGGAGAATCGCTTGAACCTGGGAGCCAGAGGTTGCAGTGAACCGAGATCGCGCCACTGCACTCCAGCCTGGCAACAGAGCAAGACTCCATCTCAAAAACGAAACAAAACAAAAACATTGAATAGGGCCATGAGTGTGAAGCAGCACAACCCTCGTACGCTGATCCAGGGAGAGGCTGGCTTTGAGTTCCTGATTAACTCCTGAGTTGATGTTTGATCCCTCCAGAAGTTTAAGTTGGGTCCCAGAAGAGTGTTCTGAGAAAAGCAAGGGAGAGGGGCAAACGGTTCGATTCTTTGAGACTTTGGAAAAACGAGACCCATTATGGCTAAAGGAAACCTGCTTGTGACATTTCGGCTTCCATTCAACAACAGGACTGTGTGTGTTCCAGTGTCCTCTTGTGCTACGTGAGGAAACACGCAGTGCCAAGCATCAGCAGCCCAAGTACCCAGTGCAGTGCGGTGAGAAAGCATGGCCTTGAGCCATACCTTCAAAAACTATTGCAATCTCAGATGCCGATTTGAGCACAGATAGTGTGATTAGATCAAATGCTGATTTAACAAGATACTTTAAGAAGGCCCTTGACAATAGTAATAACATCGCAGCTGCAAAAATGACATCATCAGGATTCATGATGTTTTTGATGGTGTGTGTGTGTGTTTGTGTGTGTGTGTGTGTGTGTGTGTGTGTGTGTGTATGAAATTGACTTAGCTTATTAGGTCATAAATGGAAACATTTTTAGCTCCTCATCTCCCATTGCAGTTTTTCCACATTTCTGAGTGGGGAAAGAAAGACTTGCCACAATCCCCTTATCCCTGTTTGTCTGTCTTGGAGGCCAGTGGGGTCTTGCAGGAGCTATATTCTGATCGAGGCCCTGATCCAAGAAGGGAGATGAGGGAAGGCCAGAAGCATGAGCCTGAAATTCTAATAGGAAGTAGCTTCTAGAAGGCAGAGGAGCAAGCCGATGCTTAGGGAAGAGAAGCCTCCTTGTCTGCACTGCTTTTCTGCTCCTTTAAATTGATACCGGGCTCCGAAGATTCATCTCTGACCTCCCTCTCCTTCTCCTTCCCCAAAGACTTCTGAGCCATCTGTTCAGAGACTCCTCCTTTGTTGGGCATCTACTGCGTGCTGGGTGCAGCCAGCACCCACCCTGTCCTTGGCCCCTTCCTTAGCCCCTCAGATCTGCCCTGCATACCCACCCAAGCTCTCCTAAGACCTCAGTGATGACCGACTTCCAATCTGCTGGCCTTGCATGTGTGGCTGCTAGTCAACTCCCGTTGCCACCCAGACACCTGCACCAGCCCTCGTTAAAGCTCATTCATCCAGCAAATACACAGAGTGGAAGGGAGAAGCCCCAACCGGGGCCTGTGGCATAGGAATCAGCATGTTCTCACGTTTATCCTGCATGAACCACCAGAGTGTGTGCAGATTTCAGGGTAAGTCTTAGAGCAGCACTTCCAATTGCCGAGAAATTTCTTGAATAAAGGAGAAATATGTGTATTTATTTATTTTTGCTGTGCAAAAGTATTGATGTTTCCCTCAAAATATTCAACCTGAATGTTTACTTTTTAAATTTTTACATTGAAGGAGAGAATATACCACATCAGTTGCTGTTAGATACGCTGCAAATCTCAAATAAGGTGGGCGACAGAAAAAAGACACATCCATGTTTTGGCTCCTGATTTCACAATGTTCATACAACCTTTGTTGCTCTCAGATGCCTTGTGAATGGAATGAAATATAAACATCTTGATAATAGTAAATTTGGTCGAGAATTAACTAAAAGGCTAACTTGAATGTATAAAATGCCCAATTTCTTTTTCCAATTTGAGAAATGCAGCCTTTTATGTGCAGTGATAATAGAAACTAAGCAGCAGATGTTCATTGCTGATTTAAGAATTGAGACCCTGCCGCCATAGTCGACAGAAGATGCTGGGGCCAGAACAGTGCCATCACAGCCAGGGTACGTGGGGCCCTTTTCATTGGATACTGCATTTACTTAGACCACAAGAGACAGAGTGACCCTAACTTCAAGAACAGGCTGTGAGAACAAAGAAAGAAACAGAAGCTTGCCAAGGAGAGAGCTGAGCTTTGCAAGTGACCTGACCTTAAAGATGCTGAAGCTGTTCAGAAATCTTTGAAGAAATACAGCTCAGAGAAGAGTTACTAACTTCAGGTGAGTATGAGAAGGGCATGGAGCATGTGATCATGGGGAGTGCCGGGTATGGACATTCACTCTAAGTGTCCGCTCGTCCAGATGCTCCTGAGTAAGCTCCCAACAACTACCAGAAAACTGTAAGAGCTCAGAGCTTGGCTAAAGATGTAGAATGAGAAACAAATGCCAACATAATACAATCTCAATTAAAAATATTAATGAGATAGGCCAGGCACGGTGGCTCACACCTGTAATCCCAGTACTTTGGGAGGCCGAGGCAGGTAGATCACCTGAGGTCGGTAGTTTGAGGCCAGCCTGGCCAACATGGTAAAACCCTATCTCTACTAAAAATACAAAAATCAGCCGGGTGTGGTGGCACAAGCCTGTAATCCCAGCTACTTGGGAGGCTGAGGCGGGAGAATCACTTGAACCTGGGAGGCGGAGGTTGCAGTGAACTGAGATCATGTCACTGAACATCAGCCTGGACAACAGAACAAGACTCCATCTCAAGAAAAAAAATTACTGAAATACTCAACTCAGAAGTTGAATAACTCTGGGGTAAAAGAGCAAATATGGTTGTTCTGGACTGTCCTGCACTGAAATCTATCAAAGGCAATGTTTAATTAGTATAGATCCATTTGTCTGTTTTATTTCTTTTTCCCAGTGAAAAGTGTATTTTGATGGAGAGCTTTTCATTTTATAAGCACACCATGAGTTACCCAAAATATCATGGATTTCATTTCTTCCCCAAAATATGCAATTAAAATGCACATATAACATAATATACTTATGTTAAAAATACCCAGTGCTCAGTTTTGAAAAATAGGCAAAAAGTGTAGGAGAAAGCTGAAGAATGCACATTTTTAAAGCTAGTACATTTTGCTATGAATCAGAAAATTGGATGGAAACCTGAATGTGTTTGTAAAAACTGAGCATTAAAATCTTTGAGTGATTTAAAAAAAAATTGAGACAATCTTAGCTCTGTTCCTGGTAAGCAAAGAATGACCTTCAAATGTTCTTTTCTGGAACCAGACCGACCTCAGCTGAAATCTCAACTAACCTCATTTGATTCCTCCACTCATTAGCAGAGTAAGTCTGGGCAAGTGGCAGCTCTGTGTGTCTTCCCTTACAGCACAGCAATAATAGTAATAAAATACTCACCAGAGAATTGTTGAGAGGATTAAAGGAGATATTGCATGTAGTATTATTTGCACATTGGAAAGACATAGCAAATTCCCATTCATTAGCAGTGAGGCCTCTGGGCAAGTCATTTAACTTCACTGCGTTTCCATTCTCTCCAATTCTAAATTCTCTTTCCAAACAGCTTCAAAGATTACAGACCATTGTAATTAGCATATCAAGTATCAGCCTAATTCGTGCCAACTCTGGCTGTCCCTGCAATTATGAGGTTTATATGCAAATGTCAAGTCCCTGAATGAAGCCACCTCGCTCAACTAAGAAAACAGTGTCTCTGGTCTTATTGACATTCCACATTTCCTTAGCAAACCCCTGTGCACTGAGAACACAAAGGTACACTTCTCAGCAGCCCCGAAGGAGTCTAGAAGGTTGACAAAATGCAGTTTGAATTTTCACTGTTTTTCTTTTTCTTTTCCTTTTTCTTTTTTGAGACAGAGTCTTGCTCTGTCGCCAGGCACCAGGCTAGAGTGCAGTGGCGCAATCTCGGCTCACTGCAATTTCCGCCTCCTGGGTTCAAGCAATTCTCCTGCCTCAGCCTCCCGAGTAGCTGGGATTACAGGCGCACACCACCATGCCCAGCTAATTTTTTTGTATTTTTTAGTAGTGATGAGGTTTCACCATGTTGACCAGGATGATCTCGATCTCTTGACCTCGTGATCCTCCCACCTCAGCCTCCCAAAGCGCTGAGATTACAGGCGTGAGCCACCATGCCTGGCCCAATGTTTTTTTTTGAATTCCGTGATGGGAACAGAAATGACCTTACACCTGAGTAGTATCTCACCTTTCTGTAAGATGTGCATGTTCTTTGGGAGTAAGGCAATGGAAACTAATTCTTCTGTTTGAATGGACTGTTGCAACTAGCCACTGTCACCTTTTAAAGCTTTTTGTTTTATTTATTTATTTATTTATTTATTAGATGGAGTTTTCCTCTTTTTATGCAGGCTGGAGTGCAATAGTGTGATATTGAGATTCTTTATATTGAGAGGCTTACTGTAACCTCCAATCTCTTCCTCCTGGGTTCAAATGATTCTCCTGCCTTAGCCTCCTGAGTAGCTGAGATTACAGGTACATGCCACTATACAAAGCTAATTTTGTGTTTTTATTGGAGATGGGGTTTCAGTCTGTTGGCCTGGTTGATCTCCAACTCCTGACCTCAGGTGATCCACCTGCCTCAGCCTCCCAAAGTGCTGGGATTACAGGAGGGAGCTGCTGTGCCTGGCCCATTTAAAGCTTTTTGAAATTGAAAGGGAATTTTAACTGTCTTGAACTCACCATTAAGATGTGTGTGTGTGTGTGCGCGCGTGTGTGTGAGGCCAACGGGAATCTACAGTCAGGAATGGCTGACTGCCTGGGTCTTAGGATCTACTAGTCAACTCCCCTTGCCACCCAAACACCTGCACCAGCCCTCATTAAAGCTCATTCATCCAGCAAATACATTTTGCCAAACACAGAGAACACAAAGATGACTAATCATTGCTTTGGCCCTCAAAGAGTCTCATTAAGGAGCCAGTCTAGAAGCAAGGATAACAGTATCGTGCTGTGTCAAGGGAGGTGGAGCTGCCCTGGGGCACAGAGGAAAGAGAAAGCAGTTTTCCCCTGAGGAAGGTGGGAGGGGCTGGTGAGGAACAATCTAGTAAAGAGGTGGCCATTTTTTTCTTCTCCAAATGTGTGTTCCTCCAATTATGAGGACTTCTTCCCTGCTTCTCATCAAGAAAGATGCTAGCTCTTGCCATCTGTCAAGTTTTCAGGCCTCCTGTCTGGGGACAGGACATTGTCCCCAAGCTAAATGTGTCAGTGGAAGATCAGCTTGGCTAACAACTGCAAGCAAATCCGAGTCCTGCTGACTTGCTCGGGCACGTTCCCTGTGAGGAGTGCTCACATTCACCTCCTCATTAACCTTCTGGATGGGGAACCAGGCCAGCCAACAGCATAGGGTTATCACAGGGCCCGTGGGTCTGCAATTAGACCTGTTCCCAGAACAAAGCTCCACAGTCCACAATGGAAACAGCAGGGGGCTTTTCACTGGGTCAGTCTAAGCTCTTCTCAAGGGGATCATTTATTTATTGGAGGGAGGCCACTTTGAACCAAGAAGAATGTGGAAAACTGCCGTGTGGATATGTCCCTACAGGGTTAACAGAAATTCTGTGCTGTGTTCTGGACAGAAAGATAGTTACACTCAGCACCAGGCAGGCTGCACTCTGGCCCACTGCCTTGCTGCTGAGCATCAGGTAGCCCTGGACCCTGACCACTGGCCTCCCTATTGTTTCTAGATTTCTGACATTAGGGTCAGAAGACTGTGTAAGAATTAATTTGCCTCCCCATTGTTCTTATAGACAGGATCATTGACATTAGAAGCATAAGGCCTTTGTTTAACGATTGCTTAAGATGTTTTTCAGAACCTGAATTCCCAGTTTGAAGACCCCACAGAAGAAGGGATCAGCCTGAGAACACAGCTTCTTCCTCTCCCCATCCTGAGACTTCACCCTGCACTCTCTCACCACTGAGCTCCATGTCTTGACCCACTCAAAACTCTTAAAAACTCTGGCCCCAAACTCCTTGGGGAGATGGATTTGAGGTTCCCTCCCATCTCCTTGTTCAGTGACCCTACAATTCCATCTTTCTCTGCTGCAACCTGGTGGTCTTAGCGGATTGACGTGCTGTGTGTGTCAGGCAAGGAGCTTACACCCTTCACTCCCATACAACCCAACCCAAGCTCAGTCTTTAGAGGAATCCAACAAGCACTATATGAGCTTCAGTGTCCTTGGGGCAGAGGTTCTTGAATGTCGTGTGTGTCAGCGTCACCTAGATCTCACATTGCTGGATCCCACCTACAGAGTTTCCTATTTAGTAGATCAAGTGAGACCTGAGAATATGCATTTCTAGCGAGTTCCCAGGTAAGGCCACTGCTGAGGAGAACACTGAGACATCTGCTGCCTCAGAGCTTGCCTCATTGTCCTTGCCTGAGCAAACTTTCAGACAACTGCTTTATGAGATTAGTACAATCTTGTATTCACATGGAAAGGCCCCCATTAGAATAATCCAATTTCCAGCTGGGCATGGTGGCTCATGCCTGTTATCCCAGCACTTTGAGAGGCCAAGACAGGTGGATCATCTGAGGTCAGGAGTTCAAGCCCAGCCTGACCAACATGGTGAAACCCCATCTCTACTAAAAATACAAAAATTAGCCAGGAGTGGTGGTAGGTGCTGTAATCCTAGCTACTCAGGAGGCTGAGGTAGGAGAATCTCTTGAACCCAGGAGGCAGAGGTTGCAGGGAGCCAAGATAGTGCCATTGAACTCTGGCCTGGGTGACAGAGTGAGACTCCATCTTAAAAAAAAAAAAAAAAAAAAAAAAAGAATAATACAGTTTCCTCTTGGCAGGAACATTTTGCAGGAAAAGAAAAAGGTTATCAGATGATCATCAAGGGGCCAGATACAACCTGAAAAGGATGTTTGATTTAAGATCACCTTTGTCTTGTTTGACTGGGTGAGTGAGTAACAGGTTTCCCAGAACACATCTTAATCCCATTAAAGTTTAATATTAAATTGCTTTAATTTTTCAAAATCAAGAATGTTGATTTCTTGTGATAAAGTCTTACATGGTAGAAGAAAAATGAAAAAAAAAATTAAAGTTAAAAAAAAGTCAATTTCTTCCCAGAAGTTTGGGAATTACATCACACAAAAATTTGGTTCCGTCCCTAGATTAGATTTGAGACATACACTTTTCACTTTTTACACCAAGAACACAAGCCCACTTGAGTCAACATCAAGTAAAAGATGGTTTTACTAAGGATGCACTTCCTCAGGCCTCTGAGAAAGGAAACAGCATGCAGCCACATCACGCTGGAAAATCAAAGACCTCTGTCTTGTCTGCACAGTGGAGTTGCTTGTGTCTGTTTCTCTCTGCAAACAATGTAGTCTGGCCAACTCGTGGCCTCTCCTGCCTCCTGTAATTTCTCTGCACATGGCTTTGGTCTACTGCAATAATAACTCAAGCTATGAGCATATATAACATTGCAGCTCTGTTGCCTGCAGCACATCAGCTCCTTTTCTCAGGACCTGTGTTCCAAAGCTCCTGAGAGAGAAAATCCAACTGACCCAGCCTGGGCCAGGTGTCTGCCCCCAACCCAACTGGTGGAGGAAGGGGAGAGAGTGGATGGGAAGAATGAGGCCATGTGTAAGACACAAGGCATGTTGTAAGACAGGCAGTGGACACTTGGTGAAGATTAGTTTCTAATCCCAGCTACTTGGGAGGCCAAGGCAGGAGAATCACTTGAACTCGGGAGGAGGAGGTTGTGTTGAGCCAAGATCTCACCACTGCACTCCAGTGTGGGCAACAGAGCAAAACTGTCTCAAAACAAACACACACAAAAAGATTAGTTTCTTCTTCACGTCATTCTTCTTCCCAGACATCCATCAGGAGTTTAGGAAATCAAGTCGCGGGTTCTGGTCCACCGTGTCTAGCAGGATAGCAGAGTCTGCTAAGGATGCTCTTCCGAACTGAGAGGCTGCACAGCCAGCACAGTCTCTGCCCCACAGAGCAGGTGGGGTCTCAGGGCTGTGAGCCCAGGACACCAGGGAGTAGTGAAACACTTCTCCTTCTTCACACTCCTCAGAAGTGTGACCATTTGGTCAAAGATTTTCTTTTTTACAGAAAAAGTGACAGAAAAATTACAGATGCATAAAATTGCACCTTGATCTCAAGGTTCTAAACCACGCTGTTAACTGTAATCCAAATGCTTGAATATGTGGATTCAGTCACTTCAGGTAGGTTCCCTTACTCCTCTCCCCTCTTCATTCTCTCCCTCTTTACTTCTTGTTTTGTTTTATTTTTTGAGACAGAGTCTTCATCACCCATGCTGGAGTGCAGTGGCGCATTCTTGGCTTACTGCAACCTCTGCCTCCCGGGTTCAAATGATTATCGTGCCTCAGCCTCCTTAAAATTACAGGTGTCCACCATCATGCCCAACTAATTTCTGTATTTTTAGTAGAGATGGGGTTTTGCCATGTTGCTCAGGCTGGTTTTGAACTCCTGACCTCAAGTGATCTGCCTGCCTTGGTCTCCCAAAGTGCTGGGATTACAGGAGTGAGCCACTGTGTCTGGCCTATTTGTTTTTAAATTTGAATTTTATCAACATTTCCAGGACTTTTTGTCAAGAGAAGTTGCATTTTTGTTGGCTGCATTTTTGACTCAACACAATGTTATGCTGAAAAACAGGATAGGAACTCGGTGCCACAATAAAAGGTCACTTTCTGCATAGCCCCTCATTTTGAGTCTGGAATAAGAGAGTGTCAACCAGAATTTCAGAGCATCTGCAAGTTCAGGTGCACTCTTGACTTCACTGTGGCAGGGGCCAGTCTCTGTGGGGAGAAGCTACTGGTTTTACTTTCATTTAAAGCACTTGCATTTCTACCTAGAGTACAATAAGTCATACATTGGTTTAGCATTTGTTATTTCTCAAAGTTCAAAAATAAAATACAGCCAGGCACAGTGGCTCACATCTCTAATCCTAGCACTTCTGGAGGCTGAGGCAGGAGGATTGTTTTAACCCAGAAGTTGAAGACCAGCCTGGGCAACATAGAGAGATCCTTGTCTTTACAAAAAAATTTAAAATTAGCTGTGTGTGGAAGCACATGCTTGTAGTCTCAGCTACATGGGGGGCTAAGGTGGAAGGATCAATTAAGCCTTGGAGGTTGAGCCCACATTGAGCTCTGATCACACCACTGCACTCTAGCCTGGGTGACAGAGTGAGACCCCATCTCAAAAACAAACAAACAGAAAACAAGTCTTCTGAGTCTTGCTCTGCTGCCCAGGCTGAAGCGGAGTGGCACAATCTCAACTCGCTGCAAAGTCCACCTCCCAGGCTCTAGTGATTCTCCTGATTTAGCCTCCCAAGTAACTGGGGTTACAGGCACCCACGACCACGCCCAACTACTTTTTGTATTTTTAGTAGAAACGGGGTTTCACCACGTTGGCCAGGCTGGTCTCTAACTCCCCACCTCAGGTAATTCACCGACCTCAGTTAATCCAGCTGCCTCAGCCTCCCAAAGTGCTGGGATTACAGGTGTGAGCCACCTCGCCAGGCCCTTCCTCAGTTTTTTTAGCTGTGCGTACACTACTGCTATTTGCTATGTATCAGGTCGGCCATTGATTAATTAGGCACTGGAAGAAGGAACATATTGAAACATCTCCTTTGGGAATTCTGACTACTGTTTTTAATCATTTTCATGTCAGGAGAAAAGAAAATCCTGAAGATACATTTCACTGTGTTTGTACTTCTTTGGTAGTTTCCTACATTTTCACCAGTGATTCCCAAAAGAATTTAGACAAGAAAACTGCAAAGAGAAAAGTTCTAACTAAAAAGTTGTACTTTCTCTTTCAGATTAACTATAGCTTTTCAAATTGTTTGACCAAATTATAGAAAATAATATTTTATCACTAGTTAGAGTTAAACGTGTGTGTACTTCCTGTAAATTTCTCTCCTTATTTATCAATTCTCATATATTTTAGGAAGAAAATAGTTTATCCAGCATTATTCTCTATTTTGTTTTTCTGCGTTGAACTGTCAGCTGAAGCTATTCATAGAGTCTTCTGAACTTAAAAATAATTTTCATGTTGGAAATATGGGGAAACGGTTCTCAGAATTTTGTGTGCATCAGAATCACCCAGAGACTTTGTCTAAACGCAGATTGCAGGGGGCCATTGCCAGAGTTTCTGCTTCAGCAGATCCAGGAGGAACTTGCATTTCTAACAAGATCTCAGATGCTGGTCCAGGAATAGTAATTTGAGAACCACTGGTTTAGATACAGAGAAGGTAGCAGCTAAATTGGCCTTTGCTACCCAACTCCTGCCTTACTACCTGCCCCTTTCCCGAATGCTTTTCCCTCTTCTAAGATTTGGCCCTGTGGATCTCTGGAGAAGGTGAGCAGAAGCCTCAAGTCAGATATCTTTTGTTTTTTTTTTTTTATTTTGAGATGGAGTCTCACTCTGTTGCCCAGGCTGAAGTGCAGTGGTGTGATCTCAGCTCACCAAAACCTCCACCTCCCCACAACCTCCACCTCCCAGGTTCAAGCAATTCTCCTGCCTTAGCCTCCTGAGTAACTGGGATTACAGGCACACACCACCATGCCCAGCTAATTTTTGTATTTTTAGTAGAGATGGGGTTTCACCATGTTGGGCAGGCTAGTCTTGACTCTTGACCTCAAGTGATCCACCTGCCTCAGCCTCCCAGATTTCTGGAATTAGGAGCATGAGCCACTGCACCCAGCTAAGAGTTATTGTTTCACAAGTACAGTTTCTGTTTTTCATGATGATAAAGTTCTGGAGATAGATGGTGGTGACGGTTGCACAGTAGTGTAAATGTAATTAATGCCACTGAATTGTGCACTTAAAAATGGTTACAGTGGTAATTTTTGTGCTATGTATATTTTACCATATACCAAAAAGAAATCCAGGGGGGCTCAAAAAGCTGTTCCTGCATGTTGAGATGGGGAGAGGGGCCTGGGCTGTGGGATCATTTACTGAACAGCAAGAACAATAGAAAACAAGGTAAACTTTCCCTGTTGAAGGTTGAAGAAGAAGAATAAAGATGCTCTTTTGGCCTATCTCTGGAGCTTCTGTTGCTGTTGGCCTGGCCTCGGGCAGCAGCACAGAGATGCCACACAGCTCAGGTAGGCCTGGGTGCTTCTGAAAAAGCAGCCCCTGCCCCTTCCTCCTATCCTCATCCTTCAACAAAGGCTGAGCCCTAGCTACTCTCCAAAAGGCTGTTGTCTGGGAAATTGCCTTTTAGAATTTTTCTTTTAATGTATGAATCCACCCTGAATGCTATTTGCAAAAGAAAAGGAATTTAAAAACTAAAGATGTTGCAATATGCTTTCATATACACAATGGAAAAATTTGCTTCTCGAACAGCCTGAGTAGAAAACCTTGCATCCCCATGGCAACCAGATTCCACTGTGACCACACATCATTCCCAGGTCACCCACCCATTTGTAAGCCTGGGCTCTTCAGCCCCTCCCTGCGAACATATGGGGCCCAGATGATACCACCCACCGCGGGAGGTGCTTCAAGGGCTCCAGGATGGCTGGCTGAGGGCTCTGTTCTAGTCACTAAGGGATATTCCTAGAGACCCATCTAACCTGGGACAGGGAATCAGCTCTTCCTCAAAATCATCAAGAGGCAGGAGACTTTCCTGCAAGCCATTGCCCCACGGAAATGCAAGGCCCCTGTGGCTACTCAGGGGCTTGGAGTACAGAGAAGAGTGGTTGG
Source organism: Cheracebus regulus (assembly GCA_963574635.1). Classification (NCBI taxonomy): domain Eukaryota; kingdom Metazoa; phylum Chordata; class Mammalia; order Primates; family Pitheciidae; genus Cheracebus; species Cheracebus regulus. The sequence goes on from CAUYQU010035757.1 coordinate 26,267, forward strand.
AATTTAAAACAGTTGTGTGCGGCTGACCAGGAAACCAGCCTGTTAGCAACACAAGGACTGCAAGTCCTGGATCAGTTAAAAACATAATCATCAGATCCTTAACGCTTCATTTCCTTGAACAGACAGCAGGACCCTTTTATAGAGTGCTGTGTCATCTTCCCCTTTGATGATTTAGAACAAGTACTTCTTTCCAATATAGGCTCTCAGTCCTATTTTCAAATAACATTTTGGAATGGTTAGTCTATGATGAGGCCACTTCCCTTCCTGTTGAGCTTCCTGATGATACCAAAGGGAAGTGCTGGGAAGGGAAGACCGTGGTCCCTTTAAATGACAGGAAGGGGAGGAAGGGCGTGGCCCCTGGCTAGGGCTCCACCCCCACGAACCTAGGTGAGGATAGGCATTTTGGTTTTCCTGCCCAAATGTTGAGTCTCCCACGAACACCCTGGCCTGCCACGCCCCCATCGTGTGCCTATAAAAATCCTGAGGCCCTAGTAAGCAGACACACAGATGGCGGATCATTGAGAGGAACACACAGGACAGCTCGACGTTGAGAAAAGCACATCAGCAGGCACCGACCGCAGAAGCAGAATGCTGCGGGGCTTGGCTGGGGCAATCGGAGGAGAGCCCAGGCCGCTGAGCAGTCTGACTCCAGGGGAAACCTTCCCACTCCACCCCCTTCTGGCTTCCCCCATCTGCTGAGAGCTGCCTCCACTCAGTAAAATCTTGCACTCATTCACCAAGCCCAGGTGTGATCCGATTCTTCCCTTACACCAAGGCAAGCACCATCCAGGATATAGAAAAGCCCTCTGTTCTTGCAACAAGGCAGACGGTCTAACTGAGCAGGTTAACACAAGCGGCCTGTAGACCGCAAAACTGAAAGAGCGTTCGGTGGCGCATGCCCACTGGGGCTTCAGGAGCTGTGAACATCCACCGCTCACACTGCTGTGGGGTTGTAGCTCCACAGTCTGCTCGTGTATGTGCTCCCTAGAGGTCTGAGCAGTGGGGCGCTGGAGAAGCCAGCCACTCCTCGTGTCGCACACCCTGCAAGAAGGACAAGGGAACTTTTCCCATTTCACTAAGGTCCTTTTCTTTTCTTTTACAAAATTGATACATAATTGTTGTATATATATATATGGGAGAACATATAATATCTTGATACCTGTATATAATGTGTAATAATCAACTCGAGTGATTAGGAAATCTATCACTTCAAATATTTTTGAGTTGGCATCACCATTTTTCTAGCTATTTTGATAAAGACAATAAATTATTGTTAACTATCACTTCCCTCTATACCACGGAATACTAGAACTTATTCCTTCTATCTAACTGTATTTCTGTTCCCATTGAGCAACTTCTCTTCCTCCTCCATCCCTTCCCCGCCTCTGGTAACCACCATTCTACTCTCTCCCTCTATGAGATTCACTTTTTCAGCTCCCACATATAAGTGACATGTTTCACTTAACATAATGTCCTCCAGTTCCATCCATGTTGCTGCTAATGACAGGATTTCATTCTTATGGCTGAATAATATTCCATCTTATATACACCACATTTTATTTATCCATTCATCTGTTGAGGGACACTGAGGTTGATTCTGTATCTTGGTGATTGTGAGTCGTGCTGTGATAAACATGAGAGTGTCTTTGACATACTAATTTAAGTTCCTCTAGGTGTATATCCCGCGGTGGGACTGCAGGATCATACTGTAGTTCTGATTTAGGTTTTCTAGGACTCTCCGGTTCTGGTTTCCATAATGGTAGTACTACTTTACATTCCCACCTACAGAGTGCGCGTGTTCCCCTTTCTCTCTATCCTTCCCAGCATTTGTTATTTTTTGTCCTTTTGTCTACGACCATACCACCCTGAATGTGGCATTCTCATCTTAGGTCTTTCCTGTGGGAGTGGCCAGGGGCCATCATCCTTGGAGTTACCCTCCTCTGCTGACCCCAAGGAAAGCTTTGCAGGGCTTGCAGATTTATACACACACACACACACACACACACACACACACACATACACATATATATACATACACACACACACACACACACACATATATATATATTTTAATTGTACTTTAGGTTCTGGGGTACATGTGCAGATCATGCAGGATTGTTGCATAGGTACACACATGGCAATGTGGTTTGCTGCCTCCATCCCTCCGTCACCTACATCTTGCATTTCTCCCCATGTTATCCCTCCCCGACCTCCCCACCCCTCCACTGTCCCTCCCTTGGCCCCCCCCACAACAGACCCCAGTGTGTGATGCTCCCCTCCCTATGTCCATGTGTTCTCATTGTTCATCACCCGCCTATGAGTGAGAACATGCCATGTTTGATTTTCTGTTCTTGTGTCAGTTTGCTGAGAATGATGGTTTCCAGGTTCATCCATGTCCCTACAAAGGACACAAATGCATCATTTTTTATGGCTGCATAGTATTCCATGGTGTATATGTGCCACATTTTCCCTGTCCAGTCTATCATCGATGGGCATTTGGGTTGGTTCCAAGTCTTTGCTATTGTAAACAGTGCCGCAGTGAACATACGTGTGCATGTGTCCTTATAGTAGAATGATGATTTGTAATCCTTTGGGTATATACCCAGTAAAGGGATTGCTGGGTCAAATGGAATTTCTATTTCTAGGTCCTTGAGGAATCGCCACACTGTCTTCCACAATGGTTGAACTAATTTACACACCCACCAACAGTGTAGAAGTGTTTCTATTTCTCCACATCCTCTCCAGCATCTGTTGTCTCCAGATTTTTTTAATGATCACCATTCTAACTGGCATGAGATGGTATCTCAATGTGGTTTTGATTTGCATTTCTCTAATAATCAGGGATGATGAGCATTTTTTCATGTTTGTTGGCCTCATATATGTCTTCTTTTGAAAAGTGTCTGTTCATATCCTTTGCCCACTTTTGGATGGGTTTGTTTGTTATTTTCTTGTAAATCTGTTTTAGTTCTTTGTAGATTCTGGAGATTAGCCCTTTGTCAGATGGGTAGATTGCAAAATTTTTTTCCCATTCTGTTGGTTGCTGGTTTACTCTAATGATTGTTTCTTTTGCTGTACAGAAGCTCTGGAGTTTAATTAGGTCCTATTTGTCTATTTTAGCTTTGTTGCCAATGCTTTTGGTGTTTTAGTCATGAAGTCCTTGCCTATGCCTATGACCTGAATGGTTTTGCCTAGGTTTTCTTCTAGGGTTTTTATGGTGTTAGGTCTTATATTTAAATCTTTAATCCATCTGGAGTTAATTTTAGTATAAGGTGTCAGGAAGGGGTCCAGTTTCTGCTTTCTGCACACTGCTAGCCAGTTTTCCCAACACCATTTGTTAAACAGGTAATCCTTTCCCCATTTTTTTTTTTTTTGTGAGGTTTGTCAAAGATCAGATGGTTGTAGGTGTGTGGCATTGCCTTCAGGGCATCTGTTCTGTTCCATTGGTCTATATCTCTGTCTTGGTACTAGTACCATGCTGTTTTGATTACTGTAACCTTGTAGTATAGCTTGAAATCAGATAGTGTGAGGCCTCCAGCTTTGGGTTTTTTTTTTTTTTTTTGCTTAGGATTGTCTTGGCTATGCAGGCTCTCTTTTGGTTCCATATGAATTAAGGTGGTTTTTTCCCATTCTGTGAAGAAGGTCATTGGTAGCTTGATGGAGATAGCATTGAATCTATAAATTACTTTGGGTAGTATGGCCATTTTCATGATATTAATTCTTCCTAACCATGAGCATGGAATGTTTCTCCATCTATCTGTGCCCTCTCTTATTTCCTTGAGCAGTGGTTTGTAGTTCTCCTTCAAGAGGTCGTTTACCTCTTTTGTTAGTTGTATTCCTAGGTATTTTATTCTCTTTGTAGCAATTGTGAATGGGAGTTTGCTCATGATTTGGCTCTCTGCTAGTCTGTTATTCATGTATAAAAATGCTTGTGATTTCTGCACACTGATTTTGTATCCTGAGATTTTGCTGAAGTTGCTTATCAGTTTAAGGAGATTTTGAGCTGAGATGATAAGGTATTCTAAATTCATGTCATCTGCAAATAGAGACAATTTGACTTCCTCTTTTCCTAATTGAATACCTTTTATTTCTTTTTCTTGCCTGATTGCTCTGGCTAGAACTTCCAATACTATGTTGAATAGGAGTGGTGAGAGAGGGTATCCTTGTCTAGTGCCAGATTTCAAAGGGAATGCTTCCAGTTTATGCCCATTCAGTATGATATTGGCTATAGGTTTGTCATAAATAGCTTTTATTGCTTTGAGATATGTTCCTTCAGTACCTAGTTTATTGAGAGTTTTTAGCATAAAGGGCTGTTGAATTTTGTCAAAGATCTTCTCTGTATCTATTGAAAATCATGTGGTTTTTGTCTCTGGTTCTGTTTATGTGGTGGATTACGTTTATAGACTTGCATATGTTGAACCAGACTTGCATCCCTGGGATGAAGTCTATTTGATCATGATGGATAAGCTTTTTGATGTGCTGTTGCGATCTGTTTGCCAGTATTTTATTGAAGATTTTTGCATCTGTGTTCATCATGGATATTGGCCTGAAGTTTTCTTGTCTTGTTGAGTCTCTGCCATGTTTTGGTATCAGGATGATGTTGGTCTCATAAAATGATTTGAGAAGGATTCTCTCTTTTTGGATTGTTTGGAATGGTTTCAGAAGGAGTGGTACCATCTCCTCTTTGTATGTCTGGTAGAATTCAGCTGTGAACCCATCCAGACCTGGGCTTTTTTTGGTTGGTAGGCTATTAATTGCTGCCTCAACTTCAGCCCTTGTTATTGGGCTCTTCAGGGTTTTGACTTCTTCCTGGTTTAGGCTTGGAAGGATGCAAGTGTCCAGGAATTTATCAATTTCTTCCAGGTTTACTGTTTTATGTGTATAGAGTGGTTTGTAGTAATCTCTGACGGTGGTTTGTATTTCTGTGGAATCTGTGGTGATATCCCCTTTGTCATTTTTTATTGCATGTATTTGATTATTCTCCTTTCATTTTATTAATCTGGCTAGTGGTCTATTTTGTCGATCTTTTCAAAAAACCAGCTCTTGGATTTCTTGATTTTTTGAAGGGATTTTTGTGTGTCTATCTCCAGTTCTGCTCTGATCTTAGTTATTTCTTGTCTTCTGCTAACTTTTGAGTTTTCTTGATCTTATTCCTCTTGGTCTTTCCATTTTGATGATAGGATGTCGATTTTAGGTCTTTCCTTGCTTCTCATGTGGGCATTTATTGCTGTAAATTTCCTTCTAAACACTGCTTTAAATGTGTCCCAGAGATTCTGGTATGTTGTGCTTGATTCTCGTTGGTTTCAAAGAACATCTTTATTTCTGCCTTCATTTCATTGTTTATCCAGTCAATATTCAAGAGCCAGTTGCTCAGTTTCCATGAAG
>CAUYQU010035760.1:0-61075 GCA_963574635.1 Cheracebus regulus
GGGACTACAGGTGTGCACCATCAAGGCCAGCTAATTTTTGTATTTTTAGTAGAGATGGAGTTTCACCATGTTTTCCAGGATGGTCTCAATCTCTTGACCTCGTGATCCACCCACTTTGGCCTCCAAAAGTGCTGGGATTACAGGCGTGAGCCACTATGCCTGGCCCAGGTGTTTAATTTGATACCAGGATTGAGAGCAGAGGATGTCTAGAAGTTTCCCAGGTATACATGCTCTTCTCCCATTCCCGGCAACTCAGGAGGAAGATGGATGGATATAAACAAGGCATTATTACAAACCTTCCTGGATGTAAACAAGTCATTTGAAAGCCAACTGGAAAATAAAGAAAGAATATCTGCTCCGCTTGGTATTTCCTGCTTGTTAGGGTTGATGACAACTCCAGCTGACAGTGACCCAGTTTGGAATGCTGGGCTCCTGAGCAAAACATCTCCCCCAGGGTCTTCTTTAATTATAAAATAATCAACTCCGTAGTCCCTCCTCACTTCAACAGAGGGGCTCATTGTGTGGATTTCCGCCCAGTGAGGGGAGAAAATAGCAAGCTGCTCCCAGGAACAGTGATTCTTTTGGGGCCCTTGAAGGGAAGGCAAGGCACCATTTAGCCAGGATTCATTTACAAAGGGCCTCTTTATTATTATTATGTAAAAAGGAATCCTCTACAAAAGCATAATATTTTCTCAAGTCTTAAGTTACTTGTCCTCAGTATGTGGGTTAAAGTTGAGGAAGTTTAGCCCAATGGTTCTCAACCCTTACTGCAGAATAGAATTACCAGGGACACTTACAAAGACAGCCTGTCTCCACCAGGGTGACTAGCTAGTCCCAGATTCCTGGGATCTTCTGTGTTTTAGCACCGAAAGTCCTACATCCTGAGAACTCCTCAGTCCTGGGCAAATAGGGACAGTTGGTCACAGTTGGTCACAATGCCCTATCTAAAACAATTAAATCAGAACCTCTGGGGGTCAGTCCTGAACATCACAATGTTCAAAAGACACCCCTGTTCCCCAGGGAATTGTAATGTGCAGCCAAGGTTGAGAACCATTGGTTTTCAAATTAAGTGAAGTGGTGTGCAGTGCAGTGTTTTGGTGCTTTCTGGAGTACTGATATCATTTGCATATGTTGGAGGTGTGTGTGCGTGTGTGTGTGCGGGCACGCACACACTGCAGTGCTTTCAGGTGGAGGGGAAGGCGGGGCGAGGTGGCTCATGCCTGTAATCCCAGCACTTTGGGAGGCTGGGGTGGGTGGATTACAAGGTCAAGAGTTTGAGACCAGCCTGACCAACATGAAGAAACCCCGTCTCTACTAAAAAATAGACCAGGTGCAGTGGCTTAGCCTGTAATCCCAGGGAGGCCGAGATGGGTAGATCACAAGTTCAGGAGTTCGAGACTAGCCTGGCCAATATGGAGAAACCCTGTCTCTACTAAAGATACAAAAAATTATCTGGGTGTGGTGGTGGGCACCTGTAATCCTAGCTACTCGGGAGGCTGAGACAGGAGAATTGCTTGAACCTGGAAGGCGGAGGTTGCAATGAGCCAAGATCGCACCATTGCACTCCAGCCTGGGCAACACAGCGAGACTCCATTTCAAAAAAAAGAAAAAAGAAAAAAGAAAAGAAATGTCTCATTCCTGCATAAGTAGACTATTTGTCTAATTGGTGTGTGCACAACATGTGTAATAGTGTGTTGCATCCTATTTTCCAGAACAGGCTGGACATACCTCAGATCAGCTCCCCTCTGGAAACTCAAGCCAACAGGCTCATGGTGCAGCAAAAGTGCAGACAGTCAGCACCCAGACAGCAGAGCTTGGGAAAGCAGGCTCTGCCCCCCGAAGTTTAACACACAAACGTCCAAAGAACAGCTGGCCAACCAGGAAGGCCGAGCAAATGAAGGCTTCTGATGGTTTCTTCCTTTCTGATTATTTACAAAAATAAGCATTTCTATGGAGGAAAGTTGAAAAGTGAATTTTAATTAGGGGCTATCCAACTCCCAAGAGCTTAATTTAAAAAAAAGAGTGGACATCTGCCTCTTATGCTTCGGTATCTCAGTTTGGGAGGCTACAGGTTGGCAGGTGTATTAGGCTGTTCTCACACTGCTATAAGGAACTACCTGAGACTGGGTAATTTATGAAGAAAAAAGGTTTCATTGACTCACAGTTCCACAGGCTTAACAGGAAGCCTGACTTGAAGGCCTCAGGTAACTTACAATCATAGCGGAGGGTGAAAAGGAAGCAGGCACCTTCTTCACGTGGCAGCAGAAGAGAGAGACAGTGAGGGAGGAGTGCCACACACTTTTAAACCATCAGATCTTGTGAGAATTCACTCACTACCAGGAGAACAGGAAGGGGAAATCATCCTTATGATGCAGTCAGCTTGTACTAGGCCCCTCCTCTAATTCAACATGAGATTTGGGCAGCAACACAAATCCAAATATCAGAGTGACAGCCTGGCATAGTAAAAACAGCAATGAACTTGGACATTGAAGATGGAGAAGGGACTTCCTCGGAATGTCACTTGACCACTTTGAGCCTTCACTGTTTCATCTAGAGCAAAGAGGTGTCAACTGGGCTTACTGACCCCAAGTTTCTCAAGTTAGGTCCAAGCTTGGCAGAAAGGAATGCCAGGGCCCACCAGCCATGAAACAGTGTGCTGATGAAGAGCACAGACACTAGAGCCAGCCACCTGAGCTAGAGTCCCAGCCCACCACGTAATAGCTGTGTGACCTCAGGCACATTGCTTAACCTCTTTGTGCCTCAGTTTCCTCATCTGAAAACAGAGATAATAACTCTACCCACCTCATGGTGCTATTGTGAGGATTACATGAGAGAATGCCTCGAAACTGCTTACAACAAAGCCTAGCATTTAGGCATGCCCCATTCGTGTTGTGTCCTCATTAATCATTGTTATCTGGCTTATTCAGACTACCACAGAAAAGGAGCTAGATCCTGCAACGTCTTGGAAGCCATGGAAAGAATGATGGAGAAAATTGAACTTAATTGTAGGGAGCAAGGTTTCTCCTAGGAGAAACTGTCTGAAAATGTATCACCCTGAGTACCCCTGTCTTAATCTGTCTTATATTGCTATAAAGGAATACCTGAGACTGGGGAAACTTGTGAAAAAGAGATTGACTTAGTTCACAGTTCTGCAGGCTGCACAGGAAACGGGTGCCAGCATCTGCTCCTGGTGAAGGCCCCGGGCTGCTTTCGTTCCTGGGGAAGGTGAATGGGAGCCAGAGCTGGCTTCTGCAGAGATTAGATGGTGAGAGAGGAAGCAAGAGAGAGCTGGGGCGGGGGCAGGCTCTTTTAACAACCAGCTGTCAAGGGAACTAATAGTGCAAGAGCTCACTACCTTGAGAACAGCATCAAGTCATTCGTAAGGGATCCACCCCAGGACCCAAACACCTCCAACACTGGGGATCAAATTTCAACATGAGGTTTGAAGAGGAAAAAAACTTTCCAAGGATAGCATCCTCCCAGCAAGCACAAACAATTCAGTATCTGCAAAGCAAATGCATCATCTTTTTTATTCTTTTGGTGTCTGTTTCCACTGATCATCCTACTTGTACTAAAAACAGTGCCTGGAACATAGAAAGCTGTCAGCAAAAGTCAGCTGCTATGGTTATGGTGGTGGTTGCTTTTAATATTAATAACTAGGATAATCCCTAGTCTGGCTAAGAAATAACACCCAACAGTAAAGAGCAAATTAGATGATGAGGGTGAAAGTGCTTAGCAAATAGGAAGCATTTTACAAAGATAAGGTATTATTATTTCCCTGCCTCAGTGAAAGTGATTAATTAGATAAATATTTATAAAGTACAAACCATGAGCTCTATTTTGTGCAGAAGAAACTGATGTGATCAGTGTTACCTTATCTGAACTTTGATGCTAACAGACTCTTGTAGTCTAGAGAAGAATGACTGGCAGCAGCTTTCCTCAAGGCTGAGAGATTTTAACCTGCATGGAGTTTGTGATGTCTGTTGCAATCGATGGACAATGAACCATTGTAATGTTCACTGAATCAGGCAATTGACATGGCCCTCTTCTCACAGCCTGTTTAAATATTTGGAAAAGAGAACAATGAAACCTGAGAAGTGTGAGGACCTGCTTGGCTTTGATCAGCCCAACACAGACAAGAGTCTGGTGCAGGAGAGACCCAGGAGGTAGGTCTCCAAGGGCCCCCCACCTGTGGGACTCCAGGCTCAGTTTTGCACCAAGCAGACACTTGACACCATGCCAGATGCTATCTAGGCAGCTCCTTAAGCTGAGTAATGAGACTTGGTTTTTTGGGAACCTTTAATTACCAGTCTAATGTACAAACACATTTCTCTCTAGAGATGTTCATTCAGGCACAGGCTATGTTCAAAAGGAAAAGCAAGCTGCTTCCTTTTCCTGGCAAAGAAGACACGGATCCAGGGTGATATTTATCTAGGATTGGTAAAACCCACCCTCCTCCAGCTCTGACACGCTCACAGAACACTCACATTTCTTATTCCTCACCCAAGAACCCAGTGATGTCTGCGGGGTGACTGTCCTCTTGTTTCAGCTTTATTCTGCCAATATGATGTAAATAATAACTGTTTAGACCATTGTTTGAGGCACCAGGAAGATTTACAAAGCAAGAGAATCATGGATTCATCACTTTACAGGAGCACTGACTCTAACGTAGACAGTGAAAAAAAGTCTAATAGGAAGAAGTAACATAGTCCAACTGCCTGAACATGTTTCTATTTGTTGTTAAAAGGTTTTCCTGCAAAACATAATGGAAAGGGGCAGAAATAGTCATACTACCAGCAGGTATCATTTATTGTATACCATTTGCCAGACACTGTGTTAAACCTTCTTCCTAAATGTCTCTTTAAATCCTCACAAAGACCCGTAGAGTAGGAGCTATTTACCACCATTCTCATTCAGGAATAGTTTTCCTAAGATGACTTAGTGGTGGAGCTGGAATGTAACCCTGACAGGAAGACTGTGTCTGTGGGCTACTCTCTCAGTTTCTTGACATACATTGATTAATTCATTTGACAAACTTTTAAATGGAAGTTTGAATGTGTCAAGGCATTAGGGATAAAACACAAGGAAAAGCAAAATTTTAAAAATAGGTAGGGTGTGGTAGCTTACGCCTGTAATCTCAGCACTTTGGGAGGCCAAGGTGGGTGGATCATTTGAGGTCAGGAGTTCAAAACCAGCCTGGCCAACATGGTGAAACCCCATCTCTACTAAAAATACAAAAATCAGCTGAGCGGTAGTGACACAAGCCTGTAATCCCAATTACTCAGGAGGCTGAAGCAAGAGAATCGCTTGAGTCTAAGAGGCAGAGGTTGCAGTGAGCTGGGATGGTGCCACTGCGCTCCAGTCTGGGTGACAGAGTGAGATTCTGTCTCAAAATAATAATAATAATAATCCTCTCTTTTGGAGCGTCTGTTACCCACACACTACTCTGCTACCCCTGTGGTGGCCCTGGAAGTGCATCGTTCGGTCTCACTTTAGAACAGTCTGCTTGGTGGAGGGACTGGCAGACAGCCTCCACCAGCTGCATCTTCAGATTCGCTGCAGTTTTGTGCAACGCCATGATGGACACTGCAGGGTACCAGAGGCCGGCCATTCCCGCCCTCCTTGGGACTCCCCGATGGCCCATCTTTCTTCTGGGGCTCCCCCATCAGTCTGGTGCTGCTCTCTGAAGCTTCTCCTCGCTAACCCTCCTTCCTGCCCCTCTCCTGTCACAGGTGTCAGCCTTGCATCCTGGTCTGAAGACTTGTCCAACCCACTCCTGCTACTCTCCTCTTTACCCTCTAAAAGTCTCTTGCACATCAAACTCCATCTTGACATTTGCTTTTCAGAAGTCTCAGACTAGAGTCTTCTTTCATGCTGCATCACAGGAAACTGCCTGCTTCTGAAATCAGGGATTCAGACACCCACTGTCTCACCACAGCCACTAATCCTGCCGGCTCACAAACTCAGCCTCTCCTGATTCGGTCTGATCTGTACCTGCTCAAGTCTTCCTGCTCTTAACCTGCCTCCACCTGTCTTTACCTCCCTATCTGTTTAGCTTAGTTAGCTAAGCCCACAGTCCCTCAGTTTCATCATTTATCACTGGGTATGATTGGCAGTTTTTGCAGGGGGATGATTATTTGTTGTTGGGTACCCTCTTGCACATTGAGGACATTTAGCATCCCTGGCTCCTGGCCACTAAATTCCAGTATGCTGCCCTTCCTTGTGAGAACCCAAAACAGACTTGCCTATTTCCAGACACCACAGCAGGGTGTACCACCCCTTCTGTCACTGAGGACCTCTGATTTATTCCCTTGTCCATTCCGCTTGCCTGTTGTCCTTCCATCATAGCAACCTGAAAACACCCCAAGCCTGGATGACTAGAGCTGACCACCTTCTCCCTGGCTCTGAGCACGTGTCCAAGTACTGCTAGGCACAATCTTGCAGTCGTACAGATTGATTCCACCATCAGTTCCCAGTCTCTAATCCCAAGCAGGGCCCCGTGCTGACGGCAATCTAGTGAGCTTGCTCTTTTCATTCTCCAGGATGACCATTAAGACTTTCTCCACTCTCCCAAAATCTCCAACCCTCACCCCCTGCAAACCTAGAATGAGAACTTTGTTACCGCACAGACTAAATACCACAGCCCATCTCTCCTCCCATTCCTGCCCACAACAGCTAATCCCTAATGCATCTGCTCTTTCTGCCTCATCCTTCCCTCTCAGGGCAGTGGAAGAGGTGTTCTTTCTTCTCTCTAGAACCATCTCCCCCATCTGGATGCCACTCCCTCCCACATTTGCACAACGATTGAAGTGTGTAAGCATTCCCTCTCCTCTACCTTCCCTCTTCCCTAAGTCTTATAATTTCACCTCCTTACCATTCAAACATCTGCTTCATGTGGGTTTCAGCCATGGAAATTTACAAAACTTCAGGCCAGCGTGGCGGCTCACACTTGTAATCCCAGCACTTTGGGAGGCTGAGGCAGGTGGATCACTTGAGTCCAGGAGTTTGAGACCAGCCCGTGCAACATAGTGAAACCCCATCTCTACAAAAAATACAAAAGTTAGCTGGGCGTAGTGGCACTGCATTCCAGCCTGGATGACAGAGTGAGACTCTGTCAAAAAAAAAACAAAAATTTGGCCGGGCATGGTGGCTCACACCTGTAATCCCAGCACTTTGGGAAGCCAACGTGGGCAGATCGCAAGGTCAGGAGATCAAGACCATCCTGGCTAACACAGTGAAGACCCATCTCTACTAAAAATACAAAACATTAGCCAAGTGTGCTGGCACACAACTGTAATCCCAGCTACTCAGGAGGCTGAAGCTGGAGAATCAGTTGAACCTGGGAGGCGGAGGTTGCGGTGAGCCAAGATTGCGCCACTGCACTCCAGCCTGGGCAACACAGCAAGACTCCATCTCAAAACAAACACGAAATTCATTGTTTAGATAAAATATGTAATAGTACCTCACATAACACCTCACTAATCATTCATGATGAGGAGTGACTCAGCTCGACTAAAGTTTTTTTTAATAAACTCTCCTTTAATCCTTCATCACTTCCAGAGATGGTTAAGCCTCTTTTGAGACTGCCTCCTCTCGTGGTATCTATTTTCTTATCTGTCCACCACTCCTGGATCTCTCTAATCTGGACCTGTAGTCATCACTGCAACCAACCCTGCTCTTTCCAAGGTTATCAAAGACCAGGTTATCCACAGGCACCTGCAGTCCTCAGCTTGCCTGACCTGCTGGCAGCACCTGCCACGTTAATCCACTCTTAAAGAACCACTTTCTACCTCTGGCTTCTCCAACACCAACACCTCCTGTTTTCCTCCTACATTCTCTCCATCTTCCTATGACGGTCAGCTTGCATTTCTAACCACCTCTCAACAACTGGTGTTTCCAAAGCTTTTGTCTCAGGCCCTCTATTCCTCTCATCCTTCAAATTCTTTCTTGGCAATGTCTCCCAGGATGATCTCATTCATTATAATCCACGTGCTAACATTACTCATAAATTGCCAGCCCAGTCCTCTCTCCTTCACTCCAGACCTATATCATCTGAGTGCCATGCATGCATTTGCGTCTGCATTTCTTGCAGGCTCTACAAACTCACTACTTCTATAATTAGGTTAATTTTTAGTTAATTGTCAGTTGCTGAGAGCATCATACATTCTAGATATTGTACGCAGAAAGGGGCTTCTACAGGAAATTGTGTGCTTAGAAGTTGCAGGAAGGACTGAAGAAGGCCTCGGGCTTCCAGGAATGTCACCCAGAATGCCACTGCAGAATTAACCCTCTGGGGGAACATCTACCTTTGCCACAGGCAGGAAGCTGAGGAATTAGAAACCTGCTGTTTCAAATGTGGGCCTAGCTCTGATGCCCAAGTCAGGCAGCTGTGCCTGAAGTGTTGGACCCAGAGTCATTTCACCCGCTAGATTTGCATCAGCAGAATGGACGCTCCAGGCTCACTGCCTCTTTCTCCACCTGACTCACTTCTGGATTCAAGACTCACGCGAGTGTAGCTGATTGACGACCTGAACCACATTTGAATCCTGAATTGTAAGAGAGTGTGGCGAATATTGTTCTGGCATTCCCCACACTCTTACAATTGTCTCTTAGAAATGTAGAGGTCAAGTGAGCCCATCTGCAGTGTCCCTCGCAGCGTCTAAGAGCTCCCGATTTCCCTAACAGATGACATCCCTCCTAACATCCTCTATTTCTGGAGAGTGCGCCCCTCCACCGGTTGGTCAAGTCTGAAACTGGAAGTCATGCCCCATTCTAGTCTCCTCAGATGCATACCCAGGTCATGCCGGTTCCACACCTACATATCTTTTGATTCCTTGTCATTTATCTCTTCTGTACTTCCATCATCTCTCTCCTGAACAAAATAGCCTCTTAACCAGTCTTTCTGAGTCATTTTTGCCCTTTTCTAATGCATTCTCCACAACATAGCTAGAGAAATGTTAGTACAAAATAAATATGAACACCTCTCTGAGGGTTTAACCTCAAGGGCTCATTTAACATGTGTCCTCTGTACAGGCAGGGACTAAGTCTCACTGACAGCCACATGCAACCCCAGAGCCTAACGTGGGGCCTGGCACAGAGTAAACATTATTGTTATTGTGGCAAAAGGTTTTGCCCTTTTCTAGCCAAACAGGTCCCTCCGCATCTGGTAATCTGCAAGGTTTCTTTCTGTGTGGTTGTAAGCAGTGGCTCCGCAAGAGAAGTGCAGCGTTTAACACTGAGTCAGACCGCATCCTTGTTGTGTGAAGTTAATTTCCCAAGATAAAGCTGCCTCTTAGAGATGCACATGTTATGCTAAAAAAAAGTTTGAGGGAGACAGAGGAGCAAATTTGCCATTTTCTGCCCTGGCTTTTCCTAACATTCCTTTCTCCCTTTTCTTTCTTTTTTCTTTTCTTTCTTTCTTTCCTTCTTTCTTTTTTCTTTCTTTCCTTCTTTTTCTCTTTCTTCTTTCTTTTTCTTTCTTTTCTCCCCTCCCTCCCTCCTCCCAACCTCCCTCCCTCCCTTCCTTCCTTCCTCCCTCCCTTCCTCCCTTCCCTTTTTTTTTGTTTCCCAACAAGGTCTTACTCTCTCACTCAGGCTGGAGTGCAGTGGCATGATCACAGCTCACTGCAGCCTCAACCTCCTGGGCTCAAGCAATCCCCCTATCTCCATCTCAGCCTCCCGAGTAGCTGGGACCACAGGCATGTGGCACCATTCTTGCCTAATTTTTTATAGCGAAGACGTTTTACCACATTGCCCAGGCTGGTCTCAAACTCCTGAGCTCAAGCGATCCACCTGCCTTAGCCTCCCAAAGTGCTGGGATTACAGGCGGGAGCCACCGCACCTGGCCTTTATGCTCTTTCCTTTCCCACTCTACTCGGCCTCTTTTCTCTCCCCGACTCCCACCCCTTCTTTTTTAATATCCATTTCCTTGCAGCCTAGTGGAAACCTACAGGGCCTTCCTATTGGCCCTGCTCCCCTGGAAAGCAGGGATTTTTGTGTTAAAACCTGCACTGTGTGAGTGAGGATTAACTTAATGCTTTCTCTATAAATCGCTCTCCTTCCTCCCAGAAGCTGTTTTCATCTGAAACATGTGCTCCATATTCCAAGATTTCACTGAGAGCCAGGATTCCTCCAGCCCCAGACAGCTTGTACTATGGCGGCAGTTTCTCTCTGACAGTGTTTTTTGGAAAGTCTAAATAATCTCAAAGCACATTGTTGGAATCAGACTCAGAATGTCCCTGGAGGAATAAACAGGCTGTGAACAGGCTTCAGAAGAAAACGGCAACTTTGTTCTAGGCATTCTTATTTTACATTATGATCAAAACAGTACCTCATCAGTACCAGGCACACACAGACATGCGGGTCACGGGATGCCTGGAGGGAGGGATCCTAAGATGCCCTCGCGGTGTTCATCAGACTCCTGCGTGGAATCACTGCCTGTGGCTTCTTAATCTCTTCTTAGTCCAATCTCTTGGGTTGGATGTTGCTCCAGGAGGTGAGAGCAACACAGGAGCTAAAGGATGCCAAAGCATCCCAGAGAAGCAAAGCTCCTCTCCTGCTTTTATATGTATTCATACGATCCATGGCGCACGCTCCTCTAATAGGATCCATGGTGCGCGCTTCTCTAAACGATCCATGGCGTGCACTCCTCTAATACGATCCATGGCTCACGCTCCTCTAATATGATCCATGGTGCATACTCCTCATGGCTGAGAGGGCTGCTTCCCGCATCTGGGAAGGGACTTCTTGATCCTTAATGACTTCCCTGCTCCAATGCTTATAGCAGAGACTCTTGTGCCAGAAGTAGAGCTGTCATGCATTTTTTCTAAACAGCTTGAGTTAAAATTTTATGACCTTTTAGTTTTCTGGGACTCGCCTATTAATTTGCTAAGGTAAGGTCATTTATTCATGCATTTACTCTTAATTTCATCCATTCATTTACAAACACTAAGTACTTACTAAACACTCTACTGTAAGAATCCATCGGTAAATAGAACATGATCTAGGCTTAAAGGTGAGATACAGACCCTAAATCCAGCAATTATATAATACAGTATAAAAAGGGGTCCCCTTGGAATGAGTATGGGATGTGATCGGTGTAAGTGCACAAGGGCAGGACAGTTAACTTAGTGCTGGGAAGGGAAGGCTTCAGAGAGGATGTGACCTTGAAACCTTCAAATGATGTCCATGTCCTAATTCCCAGAACCTGCTACCTTACATGGCAGAGGCACTTTGCAGTCATAATTAAACTAAGGATCCTGAGACGAGAGATTATCCGGATAATCCAGGTGTACCCATTGTAATCATGAGTCTTTACAGGAGGGAGGCAGGAGACAGAGTCAGAGAAGGAGATGTGAGCTAAAGCACTTGATCAGAGAGACCGTGCTCAGAAGTCCAGGGCGGGTGTGGAGTCAGATGGGCGCTGGGTTTGAAACGCAGTTATACGGTTTGGACGCTTGCCCCTCCAAATCTCATGGTGAAATGTGATTTCCAGTGTTGGAGGAGGGGCCTGGTAGGAAGTGATTGGATCATGGGGGCAGATTTGTCCCTTGCTATTCTCATAATAGTGAGTGAGTTCTCACGAGACCTGGTTGTTTAAATGCATGTGGCCCCTCCTCCCTCGCTCTCTCACTCCTGCTCCTGCTGTGTGATTGCTCCTGCTTCACCTTCTGCCATGATTGTGAGCTCCCTGAGGCCTTCACCAGAAGCAGATGCTGGAGCCATGTTGGTATAGCCTGCGGAACTGTAAGCCCATTAAACCTCTTTTTTAAAAATTGTATCCTTTCTTTTTAAATTTTGCTTTAACTTCTGGGATACATGTGCTAAACGTGCAGGTTTGTTATGTACCTATACATGTACCATGCTGGTTAAACCCATCATTGTTTTAAGCCACAAATGCATTAGGTATTTGCCCTAATGCTCTCCTTCCCCTTGCCCCCAACCCCACAACAGGCCCCAATATGTGATGTTCCCCTCCCTGTGTCCATGTGTTCTCATTATTCAGCTCCCACTTATGAGTGAGAACATTTGGTGTTTGGTTTTCTGTTCCTGTGTCAGTTTCCTGAGAATGATGGCTTCCAGGCTCATCCACATCCCTGCAAAGGACATTAACTCATCCCTTTTTATGGCTGCATAGTATTCTGTGGTGTATATATGCCACATTTTCTTTATCCAGTCTATCATTGATGGACATTTGGGTTGTTCCAAGTCTTTGCTATTGTAAACAGTGCTGCAATAAACATACACTTACGTCTTTATAGTAGAATGATTTATAAATTATAAATAATAATCCTTTGGGTACATATCCAATAATGGGATTGCTGGGTCAAATGGTATTTCTGGATCTGGATCTTTGAGGAATCACCACATTGTCTTACACAATGTAAACCTCTTTTCTTTACAAATTTCCCAGTCTCAGGTATTTCTATATAGCACCATAAAAAGAGCCTAAAACATCCAGCTCTACCCCTTAATGCCTAGGTCAAAGAGGCAAGGTCTCAGGCCTTATTCAGCAAGCATAAATTGAGGATATCACAGCACTGTGAAAATCAAATGAGACCATAGTCTGTTTCAGTCTTTCACAAATGTGATGGAGTTGGCAGAAAAGATCTCAAAATGACTGATAAGGCCCTGTGGAATTTGACCCCCCTTTACCTCTGACCTCAGAACCTGCTACCCTCCCCTCCCCTCTCCTCTGCAGCTCATCAGGCCCTTTCTGTTTCTCAAACACTTCAGATCTGCCTCTCGTCTCTCTGGCTTGGTATGCCCTTCCCTAGCTAGCTGCATGGCATGCCTCCTTGTTTCTCTCAATGTCACCTTCTCACTGGGGTCTCCTCTGACCATCATGGTAGGTGGAATAATGACCTTCCAATGATGTCCATGTCCTAATTCCTAGAACCTGACCTTACATGGCAGAGGCACTTTGCAGTCATAATTAAACTAAGGATCTTGAGATGAGAGATTATCTGGATAATCCAGGTGTACCCATTGTAATCATGAGGCTTTACAGAAGGGAGGCAGGAGACAGAGTCAGAGAAGGAGATGTGATGATGGAAACAGCATCAGAGAGAAACTTAAATCTGCCACACTCCTGGCTTGGAAGATACAGGAAGGGGCTATGAGCGAAGGGATGGGGGCAGCCTCACAAGCTAAAAAGTCAAGGAAGTGGATTCTTCCCTAAACCTTCCAAAAGGAACACAATCCTGCCAACATCTTGATTTTAGGATTTCTGACCTTTAGAACAGAAAGATAAAAATAAATTTGTGTTATTTAAGGACTATGTTTATGGTCATTTGTTTCAGCAGCACTGGGGAACTTACCCTTCTATTTAAAACCATCTCATTGTTATCCTCTCCTTGTATACCTATTCCATTTTTCTCCATAGCCCATGTCATCCTCTGACTGTTATTTTTATATTTCGCATTTTTATTTGTTTATTGTCTCTCTCATCTCACTATAATAGAAGCCATGAATCCAGGACTTTTCTTCATTTACTCTCATATCTCCAGGGGCTGGAATAGTGCCTGGCATACATCAGGAACTCAATGAATGTGTGTTGAATTAATGAATCAATGACCCTCCCCTCCTTTCCTGCATTTCTGAGATATTAGAAACGAAGGAATCAGACTCTTTCCTGATGCTATATTAATAAGCTTAATTAGCGTAACAGTAATTCACTCATACCATATATGAAGCTTCCAAAGCACCTTTGCTGTACTGCCAGATGCCCAAGCTGCACCAAGTCCATTATTGGCTGAAACAATGGCTTCCTCCTACAAACACCTGCAGCTCCCTTTCCCCCCACCCTCCTGAGACCTTCAGTTTTTACTGGTTATCTCAACAATGGGCCAGACCAGAAATTTAAATCCTGCTGAATGTACCCATGGTCATCTAGAGAAACAGAGTTTACATCTGCATCTACAGGCAACTTCTTTTCCTCTCCTTCTCTCAACTATTTCTCTAGAGAATAATAGCTCACATATGTTGGGGGCTTACTATGTGCCTCTGCATAAGCTGTCCTAAGTGCTTTATATGCACATGTTTATTTAATCCTCACATATATGAGAGAGGGGCTCCTCTTCGATCCTATTTTACAGATGGGAAAACTGAGTAGGGGAGAAAAAACTGATTTACCCAGAGTTATGCAGCTGGGAAGGTCTGAGCTCAGAGCTGAACCCAGACAGTCTTGTGTCAGAACTCACCTTACTAATTTCTTTTCTTTTTTTAACAAAAGCAAGAGGTTTATTGGAATTGCAGTTCCATGTGGCTGAGAAGGCCTCACAATCATGATGGAAGGGAAAAGTCACGTCTCACATGGTGGCAAACAAGGCACGTCTCACATGGTAGCAAACAAGAGAAGAAAGCGTGTGCAGGAAAACTCCCCCTTAAAATAACCATCAGATCTTGTGATTCTTACTCACTATCATGAGAACAGCACAAGAACGATCTTCCACATGATTCAATTACCTCCTACTTGGTCCCTTCCACAACACGTGGGAATTCAAGGTGAGATTTGGATGGGGACACAGCCAAACCATATAATTCCACCTTGACCCCTCCCAAATCTCATGTCCTCACATTTCAAAACCAATCACGCTTTCCCAACAGTCCCCCAAAGTTTTAACTAATTTCAGCATTAACTCAAAGTCCACACTCCAAAGCCTCATCTAAGACAAGGCAAGTCCCTTCCACCCATGAACCTGTAGAATCAAAAGCAAGTCAGTTACTTTCTGTATACAATTGGGGTAAATTCATCAGGTAGATACAGCCATTCCATATGGGAAAAAAATTGGCCAAAACAAAGGGCCTACAGGCCCCATGCAAGTCCAAAGTCCAGCAGAGCGGTCAAATTTTAAAGCTCCAAAATGATCTTCTTTGATTCCCTGTTTTGCATCCAGGTCACGCTGATGCAGGAGGCGGGTTCCCATGGTCTCAGGCAGCTCTGCCCTTGTTCACCTTACTAATTTCCACCCCTGACTTTTCTTTCAGGAGGATTCTGACAGATCACATCCTGTTGACAACATTTTTTTTTTCTCTCCAACCAGTCCGCAGATACATTTCCCATGCATTCTCTTGGGGTTTTAAGGCGATTAATAAATAATATCCCTCTCTTCAGAATCCCAATTCAGAACTGTCTTAGTCTGTCTGGATTGCTATAACAAAATACCATGCACCAAGTAGGTTGCAAACAACAGAAATTTATTTCTTGCAGTTTTAGAGGCTGGGAAGTCCAAGAGCAAGGCAGATTTGTTACATGGTGAGGGCCACTTCTCGGTTCATTGATGGCCATTTTCTCACTATGAACTAACATGGTAGAAGGGGCAAGAGATCTCTCTCGCACCTTTTTTATAAGGGCATGAGTCCCATTCATGAGGATTCTTCCTCCCTGATCTAATCACTTCCCAAGACCCCCACCTCCTAAAGCAACATAATGGGGGCTGGGATTACAGGCATGTGCCACCACGCCTGGCTAATTTTTTTGTATTTTTAGTAGAGATGGGATTTTACCATGTTGGTCAGGCTGGTCTTGAACTCCCGACCTCAAGTGATCCACCCACCTCAGCCTCCAAAAGTGCTAAGATTACAGGCATGAGCCACCTCACCTGGCCTACTTTTCTTTTATGAGGGTACTTACAACGGTGCTTAGGGCCCACCTAGATAATCCAAAGTAATCTTCTGTTACAGAGTGAATTCTGTCCGCCAAAATTCATATGCTAAGGCTTTGATCACCCCTGACCCACAGTGTGACTGTATTTGGAGATAAGGCATTTTAGAAGGTAACTAAGGTTAATGAGGTTATATGGGTGGGGCCCTACTCTGACAGGACTGGTATCCCTTAGAAGAAGAAGAAGAGACAGTAAGGGTGCTTGTGTACAGAGGAATGGTCATGTGAGGACACAGCAAGAATGCGGCCATCTGCAAGTCAAAGAGAGGTCTTCAGAGAAACCAGCCTTGTCAGCCCTTGACCTTGGACATCCAGCCCAGAACTGTGAGAAAATAAGTTTCTGTTGTTTAAGTCTCACAGTCTGTGGCATTTTGTTACAGAAGTCCCAACAGACAAATGACACCTCTTTATCTCAGAATTCTTAATCACACTGCAAAGACCCCTTTCCCAAATCAGGTAATATTAACACATGCCAAGGATTAGGACTTCATATGTTTGAACTGCTGTTATTCAACGTACACTGAAAATCATGGACATGAGCTGTCAACTCATGTCTCCTCCTGGGGAGAAGTGGATAAGAGGAGAGACCAGAGGTGAGGGCTGTGCTTACTTGCTGATCTAGTCATAGTCCTGGGAATATGAGGAGCGGGCAGTGAACGCTCCCTCGAATGCCTCCCACAAACCATTGGTGTGCCAAAGGTTTTCTGTTTATTCATATCCATTTGGAGAACTCCTAACCTCATGTCTGACATAGTAAGTACTTCGTAAATAATAGGTGCCCTCCCTGACTAAGCCCATTCCTTCTGCCGATCCAGCTCATCTTTCTCCAGCACTCAGACAGGCTCTGCCCACCAAATACCAAAAATGGAGGTGGGCAATCCTAGTATAGCATGATATAGGAATCTTGCCACAGAGTCAGAAATCAAGGTGGTGAATGACCCAGGCTAGAATCTACCAACAACAGGATCAGCAACTGCTGAATCAGCAAATAAATATTTTTTGAGCCTGATACTTGGCATGGTGCCATTGATAGACATAGTCCCCAGCCTGCAGCAATCAGAAGTCCAAGACAGACAGTAGTGATCTGCACAGGCATGGTAAGAACAGGGCAATGGCTGTCGTGTATTAACAAGGGGAAACCCATTACAAGCTTGTGTTTGTAACACCCAAAGCACAGACTGAGTAAAAACTGCCTTTAAATGAGTTTCTGGGAGGCTTATACACAGCACAAGGAGAGGAGTGAGGTTTTACCTGGCATAGGACTGAAATCAGGAGTGGGACCAATTCTTATTTCTGCCCCAGCACCTCCATACCCTTTCTACCACACTGCCTTCCAAAGTAGCCTATATGAGAATGGTGGGAATTCTACAGATTTTGGGAAAATAAATGAACCATATTTTTGAGCATTTGCTATGAGCAAGGCATTAGGCGAGCTAGAAAACACCAAGCAATGCAGACTCGGCAACCAACAAGAATGTGTGAACGCCTAAGTCGGTGTCATTGGTGCAAACAGCTGACCTGCTTGCCATGTGGCCAGAACCAAAAAATCACAGGCATCCAGTCTTATGTGTGATGTTCAATACTTTATCTGTGTTATCTCTACCAATGCCATGAATTAGGTAGTATTAGCTCTATCTTAAAGATGAGGCTGGGAAGCCAGGCGCTGTGGCTCACGCCTGTAATCCCAGCACTTTGGGAGGCTGAGGCAGGCGGATTACGAGGTCAGGAGTTCAAGACCAGCCTGGCCAACATGGTGAAACCCTGTCTCTACTAAAAATACAAAAAAAAAAAAAAAAATTATCTGGGCGTGGTGGCAGGCGCCTGTAATCCCAGCTACTTGGGAGGCTAAGGCAGGAGAATTGCTTGAACCCAGCAGGTGGAGGTTGCAGTAAGCCAAGATCATGCCACTGCACTCCAGCCTGGGCAACAAGAACAAGACTCCACCTCAAAAAAAAAAAAAAAAATGAGGCTGGGAGACTCAGAACAACCAACATGAACAACTGACATTTGTTGAGCTCTTACTGCATGCTAAGCAATTTCAGTGCATCGTGTCAGGTCAGTGTGTGGTAATGCAGTGGTAAAGGGAGCAGACTCAGGGAGCTAGACCGCCTGGTTCAAATCCCAGCTGTACCCCCTTGACAGTGGGGTAACTGTGGGAGAGTTACCCCCGTATGCTTCAGTTGCATTATTGAAAATGGGATAATAATACTGCTTAGTGTGCAGGATCGTTGAAAGGACCAAAGGAGTGAGTACTTGTAAAGCACTTACAACAGTAGCTATTCCATGGAAGGCACTTGGCAGACACTAGTTATCTCTGGAATAGGTGTTTGTTTTGAACATTAGAAATTTCTTTGTTATTACTTATTCTTATTAAGCGCCAGCTTAATACTGCAGAAAATTTCAGATCACCCTTAGTAACCTACTTTCTTTTCCCCCACCTGAATTCTTGATCAAGAGTTTTTCCAAGTAAAGACATGTTCTTCTCTCTTCTGTATAAAACTTTATGAAATAAAGACAAAAGATTGTACATCTTGCTGGAAAATGCTGCCCAGGGCTCTGGTGACGGTGGCTGCCCAGGCTTCCTTCACTGTCCAGGTCCTGAAAAACTCTTTCTTATTCATGAATTGTCTCTTCACAAAGCAAGTCCACCACTTGCTGGGTTTATCATTCTGAGGGTCAAAAACTTTCTCACCAAGTCTCAGTCCAGTCTGTTGTCTTAGCTGTTGTAAACAGCTCTCATCACTGCATCTTCCTGCTTGTTTGGACATTTGGCATAAATTACATTAAGTGAAAAACGAGGCTCTCCAGGAGTGGGAAAATTAGTGATTCCCAATGTATAGATTTCTTTCTTACTTGGATTTTGGAATTGCACTTTTGGAGTTTCTTCAAACACTCAGAAATGTAGAGTTACATATATCAAGGTCCTAGTAGCTTCATTCTTAATTTCACAGTTTTTGAAGAAGACACTGGACTTGAAGTAATAAATGGCTTCATCCACAATATCTGTATCTTTTGTCTCTCTGGGGGCAGGTCCCTTGAATTGACTTCTGATGGGTAACAGCGCCATGTTTACAGTGAATTTGGTGTCAGGATCCACAAGAGAAGAGTGGTAAGCCAGCATCTTGGCGGCGCCTGGGTTTCAACCCAGAGAAGCAGGATCGCCAGAACAGGTATTTTCGGAGAGAGGTACCTGAGGCTTCGGAGGCTTATTAATGCCACGGAATTAATAAGAATAAGAGGAAGAGGAAGATAAGAAGAAGAGGAAGGATCTAGGCCACAAAACTGCTGCCTGTCTCCCAGCTAATACACTGGAGAGCCAAACTGCTGACTCCAGCTCCACCACGCCACACAGACATGCCTGGACCAGGGTCCTATCCCACAGACTGTTGGTGGCAGAACCGGGATTAGAACCTAGGCTAGCTCTAAGTCTCTCTCCTCCAATCCCCCTCTCAAATCTCCTTCTTATCTTGGCCCACTCTGGCTTCCCCCAGATAAGGCCTTCCTGGCACAGTGAGCCCTTGAGGTCCTGGTTCTAACCTCATGAATAACCAACACCCTCGTGACCAAAGCTGCCACAGAGCCCTCAGAGACCTGCTCTAACTTTCTGCAACTCAGCTTTGAGGTTTTAAAATTACCAACCATTTCGAGAATTATCATATGCAAAACAAGGTACTAAATATTGTTTAATATACAGAGAAATGACAGGTTGTTGCTCACAAAATTTTATTAGCTAATAGAAGAGATAGGCAGGTACACAAATAACACCGAAGCATAAAGAAGGTTGGTAGGGGGATGGGAAGGGGCTGGCTGTGGTGGGACAAGCGCACCCCTCCGTGGGCTCTAGTTCTGCTGTGGGATGGTTGGGCTCACAGAGCCTCCAGGTCTAGGGAGTGGGAACCAGGCTGCTTTTCAGTTCCATTTCTGTCCACTGAGGAGCTAGAGCATGCTGGGACCACTAGGGGCCTCCCTCGAAGGCTTCTGAATGGCTTCAAGGACACTGGGGTCACAGAACACCATTTGGCAGATGGCGGAGGCTGCCTCGGGGAGGAAGAAAGGTTGTCTCTGTTGCTAAGCCAGAGATAAAACATTTTCTCTGAGTTAGAGAATGGGAAGCGTGCCCTGATCTGTTTGGAAGCAATAAATGGGCCCAATATTCCTGTACTTCCACATCACGTGTAGGTCATAGTCCCTTTTGAACTGTGGACAAATGCTGCAGAAAAAAGAACCTGGCTCATACAACACATTGCAGAACTCCTGTAGTTTCTCAGATGCTTTGGGCATCTGAGATTTCCAGTGGATCATCTATGGATTTCCAGTGGGTCCATAAATGCTAGGTTAAACATCCCCACATGAGGTGGTTTTAAAAATGGCTGCAAATAGAGGAATTTTTAGGGCAGTGAAACTATAATGGTGGATACATGTCATTATGCCTTCCCATGGAACCTAAGGGAACCCTAATGTCAACTGTAGACTTTGGGTGATGATGTGTCAAGATCGGTTCATCAATTGTAACAAATGCACCATTCCAGTGGGAGACGTTAATAACAGGAGGTTGTGCATGGGTGGGCACAGGGATTACATGGGAAACCTCTGTATCTTCCTTTCAGTTTTGCTATGCACCTAAGCAGTGCTCTAAAAAATGAAGTCAGCGTGGCATGGTGGTTCACACCTGTAAATCTCAGCACTTTGGGAGGCTGAGGAGGGAGGATCACTTGAGCTCAGGAGTTTGAGACCAGCCTGGGCAACAAAGTGAGAAAGTGAGACTTCATCTCCGCAAAAAAATTTTTAAAACCTTAGCCAGGTGTGGTACTCCACACCTATACTATAGACTCAGCTGCTCAGCAGGCTGGGGTAAGAGGATCAGGATCTTTTAAGCTCAGGAGTTTAGGGCTGCAGTGAGCTGTGAATGGTACCACTGTATTCCAGCCTGGGTGACAGAGCAAGACCTTGTCTCTAAAAAAATAATAATAATAATAAAAACATGCACATTTATATATGTATATGTATAAAGAAGTCTGTTTTTTATATTTTGGTTTTTTTATTTTTAGAGATGGGGTCTCACTATTTTTGCCCAGGCTGGTTTCGAACTCGTAGGCTCAAGTGATCCTCCCACCTCAGCCTCCCAAAGTGCTAGAATTACAGGATGAGCCACTGTACCTGGCCAAAGTCTGTTTTTTAAAGAAAAATGTTGGTGAATTCAAAGATAAAGTCTATGCCCCTCATCTTGAGTCTGGGCAAGCTTGTGACTGCTTCTACCAATAGATCATGGCTTCCAAAGCGAGCTCATAAAAATCCATAAAGCTTCTACCAGGTTCACTTAGGCTTGCTTCAGGGATGCTCCCTCTCAGAACTCAGCTCCATGCCACATGGGGAGGCCACAAAGAGGCACTATGTAGGCAGTCCCAGCTGAACCCAGCTTCTATGGGTTGAATTGCATCTCCCCAGAAATGTTAAAGACCTAATCCCCAGTATCTATGAGTGTGACCTTATTTGGAAACAGGAACTTTGCAGATGATCATACACACAGGGAGAACATCATGTGGAAATGAAAGCAGAGATCAGGGCGACTCTTCTACAAGCCAAGGAATGCCAAAGGTTGCCAGCCAACGACCAGGAGATAGACAAGAGGCATGAAACAGACTGTTCCTTCCTGCTCTCAGAAGAAATCAACTTTGCCAACACCTTAATCTGAGACTTCCAGCCTCCAGAGCTGTGGATGATAAATTTCTGTTGTTTTAGGCCACCCAGGTTGTGGTATTTCATTATGAAAGCCTTAGGAAGCTAACTCACCATCCTAGGAGTGATTTCTGCCCAGATTCCAGTGCAAGTGGAGATGTTGCTGCAGAACTCAGACATTTGAGTCCCCTGAAGCCATTTAGGTTTTCCCAGCTGAAGCCGGATACATCATATGGCAAAGGCAAGCCATGGCTACTGTGTCCTGATTGAATTTCTGACCCACAGAATCCATGAACTTAGTAAAATGCTGGTTGTTTGAGGCTGCTAAGCATAGGGCTGTTTGTTACTCGGCAATGGTTAACTAGAGCACTTCTTAAAACGCTGACCTCTGACCAATCTAAATGATGTCCTCCTTCTTCTTTATCTGCAAAGAGGGATGGCCTGATGAATTATTTAAACTAAATATCCATGGTAATGGCATCATAGAACCTGAGAATTAGAAGGAAACTCGATACTAAGTTTCTTATCGAGTTTCCTTCTAATTCTCAGGTTCTATGATTTAAGCAAAAACAAATTACCCATAGTCTCAACTTCATTCAAATCAAACAGCTTTCATTTTTCCCTTTCAATCATTGTGCATACATGATTTGCACATAGTTTATTCAAGATTCATTCAACATAGTTAAAATCAGAGTAGACGTAATTTTGGAGTCTGGTTTTTCAACCTGCGATTTTTCATAGCATTTCAATGTTGCTATATAGTCTTTATATTACTTTAATTGCAAAAATTTTCAGAAGTGATTGTATTTTAATTTACTCAATCATTGTCTTTTTGACCAACATAGAAGTTTTGATGTGAATCTTCTTCAACTGAAATATTTTAATTATTGCTATAAATTAGCGGTCACTAAACTATGACTTGGGAGCCAAACTACCCACCCTATTTTTCTACTGCCTGTGAACTACTGTTTCTTAAGTTTTAAGTGGTCAAAAAGATTTAAAATAATATTTTTAACACATTAAAAAATTATGTAAAATTCAAAATCCAGTGTTTATAAAGTTTTATTGGAACACAGCTATGCCCATTTATTTACATATCGTCTGTGACTGCTTTCACAATATGATGGCAGAGTTGAGTGGCTGCAACAGACTGAATGACCCACAGAGACAAATATCATTACTATGTGGCCCTTTACAGAAAACATTTGTCAACTCCTATCCTTAATTTACATCAAACCACCAGCCAGCCCCCACAATCACATAAGCCAATTTCTTGAAATCAATCTCTTTGTATATGTGATCTCCTGGTTCTGTTTCTCTGGAGAATCCTGACACAGCACCTAACATGCTTTTGTAGAATTAATAAAGCTGCAGTGAAAGAGAAAGATCCAGAAAGTTCAGGAGTGCCGCTGGGCTGTGAGGGCTTCCCTTAGATGAGCCTAGCACAGTATACACACGAGTGTGAGTCTGGAGTCTGATTCAGTTTGATCACAAGGAAGGGAGATCCACTCAGACTGGCAGAGTTGAAGACTTGTTGGAAGGATACAGAGATGCTCCCAGAATCCAAGGGCAGGAAGCAGAGCAGAGTGTCAGATATCACCAGGCAGCTTCTCTGGTTCTGAAACTACAGAGACCTTCTCTCTTTCCACAAATCTCTTGCTCTCTCCAATGGAAGGCGAAGTTTTTCTGCCCACCCACAGACCAACATGGCCTCGGGACTCTGTGGTAACACAGCTCTCTTGATCTTCGTTTCTCAGTCCTCCAATTATAAACTCCCAGGACTGAGATCTGATTGCCAGGAGTCTGTCATCCACCGCTGGTCCACAGCTATGAGCAGCCAAGGGTCATGTGACACAAACATGACCGCCTTCCCCACCACCCCTAACTAAGTAGAGGATGAGGAAGAGTGCCCATTTCACAAGAAGAGTGCTCCAAAATACGTCTACTGCAGACCTGATACCACCCTGTCTTAGTCCGTTAAGACTGCCATAGCAAATACCACAGATGGGGTGGCTTAAACAGAAATTTCTTTCTCATTATTCTGGAGGCTGGAAGTCCAAGATCAAGGAGTCAGAAGGGTCACGTTCTCCTGAGGCCTCTCTCTTGGGCTTGCAGACATCCACCTTCTTGCTGTGTCCTCACATGGCCTTTCTTCTGTGCATGTACATCCCTGGGGTCTCTTCCTCTCCTTATAAGGACACCGGACATCCTGGATTAGGGCCTCACTCTAATGGCCTCATTTAATCTTCATTTCCTCTTTAAAAGCCTTCTCTCCAAATACAGCCACACACCAAGGTATGAGGAGTCAGGGCTTCCATACATGAATTTCGGGGGAGCACCTATGATTGTGTTTGATGGGCCACCTGGGCTAGGATGTAGTACTCAGTTATTTAAGCACCTTTGATGGCACGCCCCTTCTGACAGGGGGACCTCAGTAATTTACTTTTTAAAAAGCGGGAACGAATATTGCCTCATACAATGTATGTGCAGACTGGTAGAGAGGATGAGTGTAGAACATAAATGATAGCCTTTGTGATTATTTCTCCCCAACGGGCAGGCAGGGTGCCCACTTCCTGTGCTTCTGACCCACTCTCGATTTGCATCTGATGGCTTTGCTCTTGTCCTCTTCTGACTTGGGTTAATCATGGCATATTCACACCTTACATGGGATAAGTAGGGTATTTTAAACATCAATTTTATTATCCAGTTATGTTAATGGTCCGTGAAATAACATGTGAAGAGCCCATTAAACATTGTGAAAGAGTTTCCATTTCATAAAAATGAGGCAATAAGAAGAAAGGCCAATGTAATTTATTGCTGAGCGGGGGAGAGGCTGGCTTTCATCTTCAGATGCCCTTCTAAGAGAAACAACTTTCATAACTTAGAACTCAGCGTTTCAAAACAATTTGGGGAATGGCTGACCCTTCTAGACATTCACCAGCAGCGTGTTTCTAACCAAGAAATAATTAAAAGTGTATGGAAAGAAACATAGGAATGACATTTAATAGCTTGGAGTTGAGATAAATTTTTATCTAAAACGTCAATATTTTTTCTTTCAACAAACTCTCTCCTACTCTCTGAGTCCTGCTTCATTGCACAACCACAGTCTGTCAGTCCTGTGCATAACCTGCTTAGAAAAGGCTGAAGGGTAATTACATAAACAGCTTCCACCTAGATCCTCCTCCTGATCTGAGTCCAGTACCAGCCCTGTCCCAAGCTCTCAGGAACCTCAGGAACAATGGATTCTAATCCATGCCTAGGCATGAATCTCTGACAGCTATCTCTTCATTTCTTCAGACTATTTTATGTCATAGATTTATAGATTTCCTGGAATACTTTCCACACTCGGCTTCTGAGACATCGCACTCTCCTGGATTTCCTTGTATTTCCTGGGCTAATACTTCTCGGGAACCTTAGCTGGTTTTTCCACACCTCCCTGATCCTTACCATTGGAGACCTCAGGAGAGGGGTCTGGACTTCTCTTCGTTTTCTATAACCATCCCTTGCATCCAGTCTCACGGCTGTAAATGCCATCTATAAGCTGACACCTCCTAGATCTAGCTCTCACCTGGACTCTAGACTTATATGTCAGCTGCCCACTGACGTGACAAACAGGCATCTGAAATCTAACTTTCCCAAAATCAAACTCCTGATCTTCCCCCAAAACCTGCTGCATCTACACTATTTCCCATCTTAATGTCAACCGCATCCTTGCAGTTGCTCAAGCCAAGAGTTGTTCACTTCATTCATTTTTCTTTTCATTCCTATCTCCTAATCCTACAGCAAATCCTGTCAACTCTATCTTCAACATACACCTTGAGACTGGCCACTTTTTCCCCCATCTTCACTGCTGGCATCTTGGTCCAAGCTACCATTATTTCTCATCTAGACTATTTTTTTTTTTAATAGAGATGGGTCTTGTTGTGCCGTGTAGGCTTGGGTGCAGGGGCTATTCAAAGATGTGATCGTGGTGCACTATAGTCTCGAACTCCTGGGCTTGAGCGGCCCTTCTGCCTTAGCCTTCATCTTGAGTATTCCTCTGCCTTTGTTCCATCTTAGACTATTCTCTACACAGTCGTCAAAGAGCTCCTTTAGATCGTAATAGGACCTTGCTTCCCTTACCAACCTATCAAGGGCAGGCATTTCCCGTATAGCAAAAGCCAGAATCTGCCTGGTGACCTCCAGGCCTGCAGGATTCAGCCTCCCTGCCATCCATTCTCTCACTTCATCTCCTCCTCTCCCTCCTTCACTCACTCTAGCCACACTCAGCTTTTTGCTATTCCTCCACCCATGCCAGGCATGCCCCGCTCTTATATCTTTACTGTCTTATCAACCTGGGAGACATTTTCCCCAGGGGGCCACATGGCTGGTTTCCTTACCTCCTCTTAAGGCCTTGATGAAATGTCATCTTCTTTGCATGGCTTTCTCTGGCCATGCTATTTAAAATGACAGCCAATTTCCCAGTCCGTACCAGTATTTCCTATCCGCCTTCCCTGCTGCATTTTCTCTATGGCCTTGATTGTCACTGGACACACTAGATGTTTTCTTACATGTTCTGTTTATCTCTGTCTCAACACTGGAACCCCAGGGGGGCAGGGCTTTGTCTATTTTTCTCACTTCTTCATCTCTAGCACCCAAAACAATTTAACCTGTTGTATGAATATACAAATGATTGTTCCTGCTGGAAATTTTTTAAACCACCTCACATTACAGCAGAGAAAACTGAGGCAAAGCCAATGACAGTTTGCCAAATATCACATAATTTGTTAATGGCAGAATTGAGAGAAGAGCCCAGTTTTCCTCACTCAGAGTCCAACCTTCCATCAAGTAAAACGTCCTCTATCTTCTGGCCAAATGGATTACAACTTTGTGAAACATAAAACCTGGTTTCAAATTTCTCTCTAATCATGATACTCAGCATAGTTCAAAGTAATTATAGATGATATTTAAAATATTAATTTCAGCTGGGCACAGTGGCTCACACCAGTAATCCCAGCACTTTGGGAGGCCGAGGCAGGCAGATCATCTGAGGTCAGAAGTTCAAGACCAGCATGGCCAACATGGGTGAAACCCTGTCTCTATGAAAAATACAAAGGTATCTGAGTCATGGCACCAAAAAAGAAAAAAAAAATACAAAAATTAGCCAGGCATGATGGCCTGTGCCTGTAATCCTAGCTACTTAGGAGGCTGAGGCAGGAGAATCACTTGAACCCAGGAGGTAGAGGTTGCAGTGAGCTGAGATCACAGCACTGCACTCCAGCCTGGGTGACAAAGCAAGACTCAAAAAATAATAATAATTAATTAATTTCAGGGACACTGAACCAGTGACAAATCCAAATAGTTAAGAGCAGTATAAAATAACTTGTGTTTCCTTAACTTTTGTTTTAGGTTCGGGGATTGTGCAGATTGGTTTCATAGGTAAATTGCCTGTTGCGGGAGTTCCCAGGTAATAAGCATAGTAACTGATAAGCAGTTTTTCAATCCTCACCCTCATCCTATCTTCCACCCTCAAGTAGGCCCTGGTGTCTATTGTTCCCTTCTTTGTGACCACATGTACTTAATGTTTAACTCCCACTAATAGGTGAAAACATGCAGAATTTATTTTCTCTTCCTGCATAAGTTTGCTTCAGATAATGGCCTCCAGCTGCAGCCATGTTACTGCAAAGGACATGATCTCATTCCTTTTTTATGGCTACATAGTATTCCTTGGTGTATATGTACCACATTTTTCTTTATACATCTACCATTGATGGGCATTTAGGTTGATTCCATGTCTTTGCTACTGTGAATAGTACTGCAATGAGCATACACAGAATGTGTATTTAAGGTAGGTAAAGGGAGCACGTCTGCCAGGAACTCTTGACCTGCAAGAGGGTTCCAACCTGGATAGGGGGGTGCGAGGAAAATAAAGACTGACAGAAAGCAGGGTCTGGAGGACTGAGAAGCTTATGCCTCACCAGCAACTTTATTGTGCTCAGGGTCAGTTTATATACCTTTCTTAGGTGTGTGCCTACGTGATATAAAGGGGACCATAAAGTCTTAAAGTAGAAAAACAAGTTACAACCTCGCAGAATAAGGATAATGGAAGGGTCAGCTTACACCATCCACCAGAGTAGGTGGTCACATTATCACATCAAAGGGTGAGTCGTTTATCTTTAAGAAGAGTCAGCAAAGTGGTAACCCTGTCTTTTTAGAAAACTCAATTATCGTACCCAAATGCATCTCGTCTGCATGATCATCTGGTAATCGCTCACAAAGTTTATCTTTAACCTAAGTCTCTTTCTGCTCCTGCTTTCCCTCTACTTTTCTAGCTCGACTTCCCTCAACTGGAGACACTGTATCTGGGCTCAAGCCCTCCGTATTGTGAAGCCTAATTTACAAGGCCCTCACACGTGGGCGTTCCCCACAGGTAGGCATGACCCATTTCTTTAAGAATATAACTGGGGAGTTGTAAACGTCACTTACTCATGTTGTTGGCCAGACCACGGTGACACTGTCACACCTGGCTTTAAGGAAGCTTGGAAAATATAGCTCTACTCTGGGTGGCTATGTTACAGGAAAGCGCTCTTGATCCAGACTTAAAGAGAGGGTTCTTGGATCTTGCGCAAGAAAGAATTCAGGATGAGTTCTTTGTGCAAAGTGAAAGCAAGTTTAAGAAAGTGAAGGAATAAAATAATGGCTACTCCATAGACAGAGCAGCCCTGAGGGCTGCTGGTTGGCCGTTTTTATGGTTATTTCTTGATGGTATGTTAAACAAGGGGTAGATTATTCATGCCTCCCCTTTTTAGTCCATATAGGGTAACTTCCTGACGTTGTCATGGCATTGTAAACTGTCATGGTGCTGGTGGGAGGGTAGCATTGAGGACGACCAGAGGTCAACTCTCATGGCTATTTTGGTTTTGGTGGGTTTTGGTCACTGCAACCTGTTTTATCAGCAAAGTCTTTATGGCCTGTATTCTGTGCTGACCTCCTGTCACATCCTGTGACTCAGAATACTTTAACTGTCTGGGAACGCAGCCCAGTAGGTTTCAGCCTCATTTTACCCAACTCCTATTTAAGATGGAGTTGCTCTGGTTCACACACCTCTGACAAATTTTAGGGTTTTACTAATTAAGAAAGAAGAGGAGCTGGGCACAGTGGCTCAACCTGTAATCCCAGCACTTTGGGAGGCCGAGGTGGGTGGATCAGCTGAGGTCAGGAGTTCGCCACCAGCCTGGCCAACATGGTGAAATACTGACTCTACTAAAAAGCCAAAAATCAGCGGGGCATGATGGTGGGTGCCTGTAATCCCAGCTACTTGGGAGGCTGAGGCAGGAGAATTGCTTGAATCCAGGAGGCACAGGTTCCAGTGAGTGGAGACCACACCGTTGTACTCCAGCCTGGGCGACGAGTGAAACTGCGTCTCAAAATAAGTAAATAAATAAATAAAATAAAAAAGGAGAGGAGAATGAATATTGGAAAGAGCCAGCAATCTTTGCCACATTAAACCTGAATCTAAATCATATTTCTCTAAAAAGTCTGATGTCTGTAACCCTACAATAATGAGTTATGTTGGCTCCTCAGTTTTCTTCAGTGGGTCTGAAATATTTTATCCCCCAAAATACTCAGACTGGAGATCTAGCTCCTTTGGAACTCTCTGCATGTTGAAAAAACTCCCTCAAAAAGAAGACTTTTGTTATTCTCTACCAAGAATCACATAATTCAATATTTTGTTAAAATGGTGGATGGAGTTCTCCAGTCTCCAAGGGAACTTTATTTCTGATGTATGTGGAACTGTAATAACAAGGAGACTAGAAGTTAGATGGGGAAATTACATCCGAGTTTGCCTCAACCAAAGTTTAAAAATGGTCTTACAAGCCTTTAAAATTTTTTTTTTTTCAAATAACTTACTTTTTGGCAAGTATCTCCAAGTATTAAAATCAGAAAGAGACTTGAAAAAGCCCAGAACTGACTCTAGACTTAAAAATATTCTGCTTAACTCTCTCTCTTTCTGCACAAACAGAAAATGGTTATTTGAAGAAGTGATTGACTCCAGGGCGAGAGCAAGAAAAGTACAATATGAATTTAAAACATCTTCCACTGCCAGAAAGAAAGAAGTGTTTTAAAGGTGATGTAGAGCCCTGCGAAAGGGATGTAGGAGCTAACTGGGAAAAGTACTCAATGGCCAAAGCTGGGACAACTAAGCTAAAAAAAAAAATTAGGTAATTGATTATAAACTATAAAATAAAAAAAATTCATGAGTCTATATTGTTATAAACAAATAATAAACAAACAAAAACAGGAGCAAGTAGACAGTTTTTTCTTTTTCTTTTTCTTTTCTTTTTGAGACAGAATCTCACTCTGTCACTCAGGCTGGAATGCAGTGGCACAATCTCAGCTCATTGCAACCTCCACCTCCTGGGCTCCAGCGATTCTGCCTGCCTCAGTCTCCCGAGTAGCTGGGATTACAGGTATCTGCCACCAAGCCCAGCTAATTTTTGTATTTTTAGTAGAGACAGGGTTTCACCATGTTGGCCAGGCTGGTCTTAAATTCTTGGTTGGCCACGGTGGCTCACGCCTGTAATTTCAGCACCTTGGGAGGCTGAGGTGGGTGGATCATGAGGTCAAGAGATGGAGACCATCCTGGCCAACATAGTGAAACCCTGTCTCTACTGAAAATACAACAATTAGCTGGGCGTGGTGGTGCGTGCCTGTAGTCCTGGCTAGTTGGGAGGCTGAGGCAGGAGAATCGCTTGAACCTGGGAGGCAGAGGTTGCAGTGAGCCAAGATTGTGCCATTGCACTCCCGCCTGGCAACACAATGAGACTCCATCTCAAAAAATAAAATAAAATAAATACATAAAACAAAAACAAAAACAAAACTCCTGACCTCAGGTGATCTGCCAGCCTCGTCCTCCCAGAATGCTGGGATTACAGACATGAGCCACCATGCCTGGCCGAAAGTTTTTTCTTATAGTAAAATCCTAATTAATAAACAGAAGCAGGCCTGGTGTGGTGGCTCATGCTTATAATCCTAGCACTTTGGGATGCTGAGATGGGTGGATTGCTTTAGCCAACAAGTTCAAGACCAGCCTGGGCAACATGGTGAAATCCCATCTCTACTAAAATTATAAAAATTAGCTAGGTGTGGTGGCAGGCACTTGTAGTCTCAGCTACTCAGGAGGCTGTGGTGGGAGGATCACCTGAGCCTGCGAAGTCAAGGCTGCAGTGAGCGGTAATCATGCCATTGCATTCCAGCCTGGGTGATGGAGTGAGACCCTGCCTCAAATAGAAAAAAAAAAAGAGTAGAAACAATTAGGAAACAGAAAATCATCATTTGACAAACACCTCATTAATAGCTATTATGGTAAAAATTATTAATGGATGCTGAAAATGAATGACAGTAATGAGAAAAAGGATATTCATATTCACAGAAACTGAAAGTATCTTTCCATGAAATATTCATTAGTGCCTGGTGCAGTGGCTCATGCCGGTAATCCCGGCACTTTCGGAGGCCAAGGCAAGTGAATCACCTGAGGTTGGGAGTTCGAGACCAGCCTGGCTAACATGGAGAAACACTGCTTCTACTAAAAATACAAAGTTAGCTGGACGTGGTGTCATACGGCTGTAATCCCAGCTATTCGGGAGGCTGAGGTAGAAGAATTGCTTGAACCCAGGAGGCAGAAGTTGCAGTGAGCCAAGACTGCGCCATTCCACTCCAGCCTGGGCAACAAGAGTGAAACTCTAGCTCATCTCAAAACAAATAAACAAATAAAAAACTCATTAGTTACAGTGAGAAATTATTACAGAGGGGAAACATGGTAGACCTGACTTTAAACAAGAAATCAAAGTTATCATCAGTAATGAGGCACATTAGCATCATGTTCTTTCAAATAAGATGCACCGAGAAGGGCTCAACAGAATTTCTGTGGGCATTCTTCTTCATAATTTTTCTTTATATATATTCACCTTGCATCCAGGCATTCTTGCCAAAAATGTGTAAAGTGCATTTAATCATGAGGAAACATCAGACAAACTAAGGTTAAGAGATATTCTACAAAAAATAACTAGCCAATACTCTTAAAAATGTCAAGGTCAAGAAAGATAGAGAAAGGCTACAGAACTGTCCAGACTGAGGAGACAAAGGAGACATGACAACTATGTGCAGTATGAGATTCTGGGTTGGATCCTGGACCAGAAAAAAGGGCATTAGTGCGACAATTGGTGAAATCTGAATAAATACTGTACATTAGTTAATGGTATAATATCAATGTTAATTTTCTGGGTTTGATAATTTTACTGTGGTTAGGAGAAATACTAACATTCAGGGAAACTGGTTGGAGGGTATGTGAGAAGTCTTTACGCTTCTTTTGTAAATTTTTTCTATTTTAAGTCTAAAACTATCTCAAATAAGCTTCTTTTTTTTCTCTTATTTTCTTTTTCTGAGTCGTACTCTGTCACCTAGGCTGGAGTGCAGTGGCTCTATCTCAGCTCACTGCAACCCCTCAGGTAATCTGTCCTCCTTGGCCTCCCCAAGTGCTGGGATCACAGGCGTTTAAGGCACTGTGCGCTCCCTGCAAAATAAGCATTTTTCAAAACAAATAAAATGGTGATAAGGCTTGAGAGGTAATCACAGGCATTGAGTAGGTTCTTCCTCCCCTCATATGTAACTGAGTTGGGTTTTGAAAGCATTCTGATTGCATTCATATGCTTTATTAGCAAAACTTACATATTGCTAACTTCTTAATCACCCTTCCCTGGAATTTTATGTTTCTTGACTCTGTGTTATAGTTTAGCAATCAGAACTGTATGCAGTATTTCATATATGGTAATACTGGGATGAACTACTGTTTTGTATTCAATACCTTATTCTGACAAAGCATGGCTTTACCTTTTGGCTACAGCACCATACTGGCTCTATACTTATGGAGAACTATAGTGTCTTTAAGATCCAGCTTTAGTCAGGCACAGTGGCTCATTCCTGAAATCCCAGTACTTTGAGAGGTAGAGGAAGGAGGACAGCTTGAGGCTGGGAGTTGGAGACCAGCCAGAGCAACATAAGGAGACCTTGTCTCCCCAAAAAATAAAAAAATAGAGATTGAATAAAACAGAAAGATGTTATGAATACTAGAAAAATTATTTAATAGAATTAAATTTCATAAATATCTATGTTCCATGTGGCACAGTAGGTCCAAATACATGAATGAAAAGCACTATTTCCTGATAGGAAATGCTTTCTCCCTACATAATCAGCCTCCTGATTATGATAAACAAGAGCATTAAAATTTTGTTAGGGAGGGCTTGGATTATCTGTATTCCAACACCCCATGGATTATCCCAATTACATGAATTCTTCTGCCTTAATTTTTTTTATCTTAAAAATTTTTATAGATGTAGGGGGTACATGTGCAGGCATGTTACCTGAATATATTGTGTAATGGTGGAGTTTGGGCTTCCTATGTATCCACCATCTGAACAGTGAACATTGTACCCAATGCAGAATTTTTTAACCCTCACTTGTTTCCCACCTTTTCTCCTCATGGAGTTCCCTATGTCTATTATTTCCTTCTATATATCCATGTGTACCCATTGTTTAGTTGCCTTTTATAAGGGAGAACATAATTTTTTTTTTTTTTTTTTACTTTTCTGTTCAGAAATAGTGATTTCTCTGCAGTGCAGGAAGTGGTTGAATCTGGCTTCTCAGACATGGTTGGAGCTATTTAATAATAGGCTGGAAGCTTACTTGCGTGGGTATTGAAAAGCTTCCAATTACTGGCATGAAAGAGGTTTTTAATACCCATTTTTAGACTGCATTCTAGCCTGGGCAATAGGACAATAATTCTGTTCTCTCTCCTCTTTCTCTTCCTCTTTCTTTGTCTCTTTCATTCTTTTTTTTTCTTTCTTTCGCTCTTTCTTTTTTCTCTTTTTCTTTCAAAAAAAAAAAAAGGAAGAAAGAAAGAAAAGAAATGTACTCCTCTCAAGCCTGTAATCCCAGCACTTTGGGAGGCTGGGGTGGGTGGATCACGAGGTCAAGAGATCGAGACCATCCTGGCCAACATGGTGAAATCCCATCTCTGCTAAAAATATAACAATTAGTTGGGCATGTTGGCTTGCGCCTGTAGTCCCAGCTACTCGGGAGGCTGAGGCAGGAGAATTGCTTGAACCCGGGAGGCTGAGGTTGCAGTGAGCCGAGATTGTGCCACTGCACTCCAGCCTGGTGCCTGGAGACAGAGTGAGACTCTGTCTCAAAAAAGAAAAAAAAAAAAAGAAAAAAGAAAAGTACTCCTGTGAGTCCTTGCTTGACTCCAGACAGATCAGTATTTTTGACAGCGGAGTGGAGCAATCTTATAGAAGGCTGTTGGCAAAATTTAATGAAAGTTCTTCCAGAAGACAGTTCCTATGGGTGAAGTTCCAGACATGCGAGCATGACTCAGGATACAAGTTCTAGTTTACATAGGGAGGAGGATAGACAAATCTGAGTACCATATGCTGTCAATCATCAGGATTTGTCTTTCAGCAAAGTCCCTTTAGCAGAGCAAGAAGATTTTGAGTAAAATAACTAAGAACTGCCCTGCTGAATTATGTCATCTATGTTTAACACCATGGCATTGGAGACATTGTAATAATTTTACACAAAAATGTAGAGAGTTGCTTTTCTGCAGTTTGAAAGCTAAGGGCTAGAAGGTCATTAGGGTAGAATTCAGAATCTGGCCCGGCAATGAGGAAGATCATGACACCCAGGAGAGCATGGTATATTTGAGGTTAAATAAAATGCATCTTTTTTCCATGTTACATATCTCTTCAGCATATGTATTACCATACTCAGATATGGTTCTTGATTACAAAATAATGTTTATTTTCCTTCAGTCAAATATATGTTCAGTAATTCTATTAGATTGTTTAGTTTAGATGTTAAAGTTCATAGTATGTCTTCTCTGTAGTCCTTATTAGAAGTTTAAAAATGAACTAATAAGACTTTTACTTTTTAACATATTACCTTTCTTTACCATTTACTGCCTATAAAAGTTATTTCTGCCATTAACAAACATTTTCCTTAAAGTTTTTCAAGACTTATGGGTACATGTTATCTCTAAAATATACTAATGTAATTAATTAAATAGGACTAGAACCTCATATATTTACAATTTGATCTAATATCTCTGACTTCAAAACAGTTTGTGAATATAATTTTGCTTAAGGCTCCTTAAATGGTTTTTTGTTATCTCTTTTTGTCATAATACATGAGAGTGACCCTATATGCTGTACATTTAAATATATTATCTTTAATCTTTTGAGCTATCAGTATATCCATTTTTTTAAATGAAAAAAGCTGAGATTCAAAGAGGTTACAGAAATCTAGAAAACTGTCACTTTGAACTTTGTCTACAAACTTTAGAGTTTGTAGCTTTCCCCATATGCCATGATTCTTAAATCTTCAGGCAATCCCAGAAAATCTCCAACAGGTTCTAGCCGGCTTTTGCTTTCTGATGCATATAAGTAACTTCTGGCAAATTGAATAGGAGTCCCACTCCCTCTAGAATCAGATTTCTTTGAATATCAATCAAGAAGAAGCAAAATGAGAAGAAAGTACACTCAGTAGCTTTTTTCTTTTAAAGATAATTGATTAATTTTTTATAGATCTCTGGACTAATTCAGAGTCAGGCCTTTTGGAATTACTTTAGGCTTGAGCATATGCTTACTTTAATGTTTTATTTTTTATTTATTTTTTGAGATGAGGTCTTGCTATATTGCCCAGGCTGATCTTGAACTCCTGGGCTCAAGTGATCCTCCCATCTCAGCCTCCTGAGTAACTAGGGTTACAGGTATGTGCCATTGTGCCTGGGTCATTTTCTTGTTTTTTAAAAAAGTTCTAAGGAGCCATTTCTAGATCTCAGTTTAAGAAACTATATCCTGGCTGGGTATGGTTGCTCACACCTATAAGCCCAGCACTTTAGTAGGTCAAGGCAGGCAGATCACTTGAGGTTAGGAGTTTGAGACTAGCCTGGCCAATGTGGTGAAACCCAGTCTCTACCAAAAAATGCAAAAATTAGCCAGGCATGGTGGCACGTGATGGTAGTCCCAGGCACTTGGAGGCTGAGGTGGGAGAATCGCTTGAACCCAGGAGGTGGAGATTACAGTAAGCTGAGATTGTGCCAGTGTACTCCAGCCTGATCAATGAAGTGAGACCCTGCCTCAAAATAAATAAATTAATTAAAAAATTGAAAAATAAAAAATTACATTCTCTGACATTCAATAAATAGTACTTTTTGAATCTTTACATACTACCTGGGAATGAAAAAATTTAAGCTATTAGAGACTAAACTTGAAAATAGTTGCAAATTAATAAATTTGCTTCTTTTACATTGTAATTTTTATATCAGCTTTGGCTTCTATTCAGTTTGCTTAGGTAATGTAAGGAATTATGAACTTAAGAAATTGTATCTGTAGGGGGAAAGCATTTCCTATCAGGAAATAGTGCTTTTCATTCATGTATTTAGACTTACTGTGCCACATGGAGCATAGATATTTATGGAATTTAATTCTGTTAAATAATTTTTCCTGTATTCATATAGTATCTTTCTGTTTCATTCAATCTCTGTGCATCCTAGAAGAGAAATATTTATAGCATTTAAGGTAAAGAGGGATCTTAACATAATTTGGAGCAGAAATTAATTCTTATCTAGAAGTTTTCAGTTATTAGCAACCTAATCATTCTCTCACATTTTAAGCAATGCAATATGATCATTATATACAGAGCATAGCATACATTTTTATCCATATTTTTATCTGTCCAGTTTTCTCTGTTTTAATTTTCGTATCCATGATAAGAAGTTAGAATTCTAGTCTCTCTCTCTCTCTCTTTTTTGACAGAGTCTCACTCTGTCGCCAGGCTGTCACGCAATGGCATGATCTCGGCTCACTGCACCCTCTGCCTCCCGGGTTCAAGCGATTCTCCTGCCTCAGCCTCCTGAGTAGCTGGAACTACAGGCATGCATCATCATGCCCAGCTAGTTTTTGTATTTTTAGTAGAGACAGAGTTTCACAGTGTGGGCCAGGATGGTCTCGATTTCTTGACCTTGTGATCCACCCGCCTCTGCCTCCCAAAGTGCCGGGATTACAGGCATGAGCCACTGTGCCAGACCCTGAATTATATTGTTTCTTTAAGGGAGTAAGCCCTATGTCGATCTCTGCAAAAAAGAGAAATTATTTTCATTAATTTGATGAGACATGGGTTTTACTAGATCTTTGGGAGCTCAGCATGTGGTTTCTAACCCATTTTCCTAAACACTGCTTAGAGTCATATAAGAAGTAAAGAGTATATATACAATTTACTTATAGTAATACATATATATATATAGTATGTATATTGTATATATGCTATACTATAGTATACTATATGTAGTTACATATTATGTCATATATATACACTATGTGCTATATCTATAGTATATAGTATGCGTGTATATATGTATGTATGCATATAAGCAAATTCATGACATCTCAAATCTATAGCACCAGACTCTTAACAATTAACAATTCAGATATTTTGTTTTTATCTCAGTAAATTTGCTTTTATTGGTTGGTAATCTGTTACCATATCAAAAGGCACATTTTGTTAACTGTTGTATACCATTTTGTTAACTATTGTATAACAACTATTGTTAACTATTGTATTCACTATATCTGATTCTTTTTGCCTTGGCTTGTTTTCTAATATTTGTCAAAAGCAAAATTGCTGTAGTGACATTTGACTGGGACATTAGAAGCTGGAGTTAAACTACTGAAATACCTTAGGTCTTTTTTGGAGAAAAATATTGTGGGAAAATTTTCCTGTGCTTTATTTTGTATTTACAGCTCCAGCTTAAACTAGAAAATAGAAAGAAGACCAGACACGGTGGCTCATGCCTGTAATCCCGGCACGTTGGGAGGATGATGTGGGTGAATCATCTGAGATCAGGAGTTTGAGACCAGCCTGGCCAACCTGGCAAAAACCTGTCTCTACTAAAAACACAAAACTTAGCTGACTTAGGTGGGCATGGTGGCAAGCACCTGTAATCCCAGCTACTCAGGGAATGCTTGAACACAGGAGGTGGAGGCTGCAGTGAGCCGAGATCACGCCATTGCACTCCAGCCTGGGCCACAGAGCAAGATTCCATCTCAAAAAAAAAAAAATCTAAAACAAAACAAATCAAAAGAAAGTAATTTATTTTGGTTCAATTCATTTACTTTGGAGGACAAAAAAAAGAAAGTAATTTATATTTACTTTAAAAGTTGCTAATTTCCTTTTAGGATTTTACAAGTTTTTATGTTGATTAGATGATTTTAGCTGTCCTTTAGAGAAAGAGATAAAGCTCTTAGAGAAAAAAGACCGATTTGCCTCTCCTATATATTAATTGCTAGAGTTTATAATTAAGGCAATATGTTCATTGTTAGAGATTATTCAGGTGCCACAGTCCTTGGGGTTTCTTTCAGGAAATTAAAAACAATATTGTGATGTTATAAATAAGATTTTATTTTAATATACACAGTGTTACTATTTTTGAATCAATACTATTTTTATGATCCATTACGTAAAATGACAGTGCTTCACTGTTTTGATTACAATCAATTCTATTACTGTTATTTATGGAAACCTTAGAGTCCAGTGCTATGACAAAGGTCTCGTTTTGTTTTCTGCTTGTAATAGTATCTTAGAGTTGTAAAGGACTTGAGAGATCATCCTACCTTTCTCCTTAGTGTATAATCTCTTCTATAGAGTCCTAGGTAGATTACCACTGATAGTTTCACTGAATGCTTCCAAAAACACTCTGCTTTTTCTGGCAGCTCCTTGCCACTCCTAGAGAGCATTGGCTTTTGCTGGTCTCCTCATCTCCTTTTCTCCCCTTCTCTGCAAACCCACAAACAAAACACTACTTTGTCACTTCTACATGTTGGCCTTCTTTCTGTCTCTAGTCTAGAGAATTTGTGATGAACTCAAATCAAAACTAGTACAGCCTAAACTTTGACAGATTTTGGAAAAGTGCTTTGACATCTTTTTGAATTTTCAGAGACTCTAGGCAGGTGGGAAATAGGAATTGTGCCCATGGTTAATGAGTAAGTCAAAATGAAAGAAGTTAGCAGGGATAAACTATAAGGTCAAGCTCATCAATCTAATAATATCCTTTGCTGTTTGCTATAGGAACAGTTGTCCTTTAAATGTAATTAAATGGGAGGTGTAGAACTTTCACGTCAGAAATGATCATAGGTTTAGAGTTCAAATTTCTCTTTCTATAGTTGGAACAACTGTAGTCAAGTATTTTTAAATGTTCCCCAAATGTCCATGGACTGCTGGGGGTCTCAGTGACCTATTAAATTTTCCACAGACTGTGTGAAGGCTTCAGGGGGAAAATGGAACAATTTTATTCACATATATTTTGTAAATTTTGAAATTTAACATTTTCACAGGAATCTTTTATATCTCAATAAATATGATATTCTTTAAAATGTGCATGTATGAGAAGAATTGTGCTAGTCAGTTCATCAAGTGAGGCATATTTACACAAAATGTGCTTGTTATCCACGTGCTAAATTTGTCTTTTTATAGTTATTATTATATATTGTCATGTCCTCAATTCATAAAAAGGAATCAATGGATCAAAAGTGGCAAACACAGCCATACAAAGGCTCCAGATCCGTGTTACTATAAAATGTGACCCATGGCCTGAGACAAATAAATTAGTAACTGTGATGATTTCACACAGGCAGTTGAAATAAAAAAGGGTGAATCAGAGGTTAAAAAAAAAAAAGGCCAAATGAAGTGGCACATGCCTGTAGTCCCAGCA
This sequence comes from Cheracebus regulus, assembly GCA_963574635.1. NCBI lineage: Eukaryota > Metazoa > Chordata > Mammalia > Primates > Pitheciidae > Cheracebus > Cheracebus regulus. Next base: position 39,141 of record CAUYQU010035760.1, read on the forward strand.
CTTTGGGAGGCCAAGTTGGGAGGATTGTTGGAAGCCAGAAGTTTGAGACCAGCCTGGTCAACATAATGAGACCTCATATCTACAAAAAATTTTTAAAAAATTAACTGGGTGTGATGGTGTATGCCTATAGTCCCAGCTACTCCAGAGACTGAGGCACGAGGATTCCTTGAGCCTGGGAGTTTGAGGTTACAGTGAGCCATGATTGTGCTACTGCACACCAACCTGAGTATGGGTGACAGAGTGAGACCCTATCTCTAAGAAAAAAAAAGGAAAATAATTAAATATTTGAATATTATATTTAATCAGACTGGCAGTCAATTTGCTCCTAATTTCTGGTGCATTGTCAGTTATGAAACTTTTATATAGTGGCATAAAGCTGTTGATGTATTTTAAGAAAAATAGCGATTTTCCTGGTATACCAACAAAATATTCCAAGAGCAATGGTAAAATAATGTTTCCAGGACAAAATTGCTAGTTTAAGAAGAGGACAGATATACAAATGCTTTATTGAAAGCTTCAACCCTTATTTAAAAAAAGTATAAATAAAACTACTATTGAAGTTTTAAATGCAGTTATGATAGTAAAGATAATTATTATGATCAGAAGTAAAGCAGAAAGAACAATTGACGGAATCACTTTGTTGGCTGGGCATGGTGGCTTATGCCTGTAATCCCAGCACTTTGGGAGCCTGAGGCAGGTGGATTACCTGAGGTCAGGAGTTCAAAACCAGCCTGGCCAACATGGTGAAAACTTGTCTTTACTAAAAATATAAAAATTAGTCAGGTGTGGTGGCACACACTTGTAATCCCAGCTACTCAGGAGGCTGAGGCAGAAGAATCGCTTGAACCCAGGAGGCGGGGGTTGCAGTGAGCCAAGATTGTGCCACTGCCCTCCAGCCTGGGCAACAGAGTGAGATTCTTTATTTAAAAAAAAAAAAAAAAGTCCTGACAAGGTTGGATATTGTATCAGCCGTGTATAATATGGAAGAACAATTACTTTCTGGAGAGTGCTAGCAGATACTTCACTTTATGGTTGAGTGAAATTTTTTAGTATATGTAAGGGACAAAAAGGAAGGGAGAAGTGTGTGAGGTTGCTTGTTTTGTTTTTACTGAAATACCAAGCTTCAGAGAAAGTTTAATTCCAATGACATGACAATGACTGTAAATGTTATCATGGAGAATGGAAAAGGCTCATTGGTTTACTACCCACAGAATTTTCTGTGTAGCAGGGAAGGGCACCTCAAAGTTAATCAGAGAATCCACATTGATTTTGTCACAGAAAAGAGTAGGTGGTTGATTTAATGTTCTGGAAAATTGTGACTATAACTAAATGATGACCACTGAACTTGCATACATTCAGAAATATATAGAGAAATGGGTAGGAAGTAAAAGTCTGCTTTTCCGGGGAAAGATGCTTATACACATTTTAAAAAAGGATTTGACTCTTTCCTAGGGACTGATGATTTTCTACACTTATCAGAGAGAGAAACCGATGACATATTACAAGGCATATTTAAAAATCATGTCTAACATCTATGACAGAACATGAAAAGGGTAGATGATAGAAGAAAGCTGTGACCAATGCTGTTATTTGCCTACCCAATAGTTATTCTTCCCTTTCCCCTCGCTTATAGAGCCATCATTTGTTCAGGGCAGCCCCAGGAGATGCATAGCAACTGTTGGAGGTGGAAGGACATACACTTTTACAGATTGTCTACAACAAAATCGTCCTAACCATTTGCCCTTGCCTGGATCTAAGATAATGATAGTAATTCCATTCCCCTTTGCTTGCAGATAGCTGTGGCCATGTGACACTGCTCTGGCAATGAGATATAGGGTGAGGTATTTGGGGCCTCTGGGAAAGCCTAAGGATGAAAAGCTAATGTACTAAGGATAATAGAAGAAAGATAGAGAGTCTGCATTCTTGATAATACCCCTGAGCCACTGAACCAAGCCCAGAACAACCTCTGGAAGAACTGCTTGTTATATGAGAAAAATAAACCACTCTTTGTTTAAGCCAGCCTTATTGAGTATTTATTACTTGCAGCCAAAACCTTTTTTTAATCAGATACATAAGTACACTAAGTATTTAGGAGGAAAATACTTGTCCAACTGTCTAAATAGAGCAGCTATTATCTATTAATATTGATGTTTTTACTCTCAGATTTTTCTGTATGTATCGTGGTACGTAAAATTAGGTTCATCCCATATTGACATGCAGTGGGCAGCTAGGGAGCTGAGACTTTAACACTATATTTGGTATGGCTATGTTGTAAGTAGAGAAAGCAACTCAATATGAAGTAATTTTTTCATAAGGTCAGAATCATTTGAGTAATATTCCTTTTCTATTATAAGTAAGGCAGAATGTTTACATTGCTCTACCCAAAGTTTGTAACAACACATTTTTTTCTCTCTTAGGAAGTCTCTCCATCCTGACAATTCCAGAATATAGAGTATGTGGAGAGAGTGCACTGCTTTGCCTAAGAATTCCAGAGGTTCTCTGCCTGGGGAGGTATCAAGGTCTCAAGTTTTTTTTCCCTGAGACTCAAGTTAGGGAAACCTGTTGCGATGGATTGAGGTAGCTCACACCAAAGCCCAGTTGTAAAGAAAGGTAACAAAGCCGGTGGAGTAAAATGACCAGATGCTTAAAATGGACAGAAGCAATAAATACCTGGGGCCAGAATTAAGTTAAGAAGAAAACAAAGGGGGATGGTGGTAAACCCTAGAACCTGACCTTCCCAGTCCTCCTGGGAGCTCATGTATACTTGGGGCAATAGCTATGTTAATGAATAAAAATTTCTATAACCTTGAGAACCCTGCCCGGGTTGGTGTGGAGCCATTCTGATCAGAAAAAACACTAAAGAATGGGTATCTCTTCTCAAGAACAAACACAACAAAGGTAGGAGTCTTACAAAGGGAATCTGCTGAGTGACTGCCTTTCTGGATTGTTAAAATGCTTTTCTATTCATATAGACCTAAAGTTTTTGGTACAAGTTGATTTCCTAGCTAGATATAAGACCTTGGATAATTTGATGAACTACCCTGGGTCTCTTCTTTTTCAAGTGTGAAATCATGACTCACTAAAGTTTCTCCTGAAATTTTGAAATAAGGAATGCAATACATTTAATATATGATTTTTTTAATTGGAAAGGTCTAAAATACAACAGTAAGATTGAGCTGTTGACTGGGTTAGTAAAGATTAAGTTGCCATTTAGGACTGAATGGCACAGAACTGCAAATGCCTACATTTAATATTTTTTAAAGTTCACAACATAAACTAGTGTTTAAATTTTGCTTTTGTCTGATGAGAAAGCTTCATTTGACATATTCCATACAGCCTACCTTTCAAAAGTATTTACATTTTTTTAAGAAGAAAGAATCTTGCCTGGTCATAGATTTATGGTTGTCAATTCAATATTATAACACAATTTGTATCTTATTTCATTCATTCCTGTACAAACTCCCTCTAGTGGTCCAAGCTACTTACTTATCGGACATTCTAGAGCCACTTAGTTTCTAGCTGTCTTGTATTGATGCTTCAATTTATTCTCTCATAGCTTTTCCTCATCTATTCAGAACAAATATCACTTTTAAATACATTATTTAAGAAGAGACGAGGAAATACAGATGAAGGGATGATTCGTGTGCCATTTCAGGGTGGCAAAAAAGGAAACAAGGTAATTAATAAATTCAGCTGAAATTTATTGAACTGTATCTGTATAGTACTAAGATAGATAAAGAAAAGCAGGATGGTCTCTGTCCTTAGAGAGCTGACAGTCTAGGTTGGGCTTTGTCTTTTTTTCCTCTGTGTGGCATGTAGCTTATGGGGCATTTGGAGAGATGTGGGGCTGGCCTGGTAGGGTTGCACACTGGCACCATGGTCACGGGTTTTGGTAGCTGGTTTCTATCCTCACTAGAATCCTCTGAGATGTTTGTGAACCCAGAGGGTTTCTAGTCCATTGTGTATGCTGACCTTGCAGCAGAGTCCTTTCAGCACACCCATGAGACCCCTGCGGATTTTCTGGCCTTACTCTCAGTATTTCCTTATCTCTCTGGGGAGAGGGGGATGAGGAGCCTGAGAAACTTCCTGTTGCTTTACTGTGACACACTGGGGCCATAAAAAAACTTCAGTGGGGACCTGTGTCATCCTGTGATGGCTTCATTTCCACTTCACTGCAGATTCAGCCTTGATGAGTGTAGGTGGGGTCATGGTCCATATCTCCTTCCAAAGGGCTTCCATACTTAACTATCTTGCATTTCCCTCTGGATTTCCTTCCCTCCCCAAACTCTGAGGACCAAACTGAGGCCAGGGGTGAAGAATCACACAGATATTCTGCCAAGACTTCTCACTAAAAGAGTCAAATTAGTGTCTGTCCCTAGTTCTTTCCTGAAACTTCCCTCCTGCCTGTTGGAGTAGTGCTAGTGTCAAGTCTCATGGCCTGGATAGGAGAGGGTCATAGGAAAAACGTATCAGTTATTTCCTTCCTTGTCCCAAGACAACGGATGTTCCAGTAGGAGGGATGTTAGCTTTGTCAAAGCTGCACAAAGGTTAAGAAGAAGGAGAGGGAAAGTGGGAAATGATGTTTCGTTTTGAGATTTTGAAGCCATTAGAATCCTTAAGAAATAAATTTCCAGCCTCTGGGGATAGAGAAGTGGCATGAAGGCACAGGGGGTGTAAGCAATGGGCGAAGAGACCCACATTTATTGAGCACTTTTTATAAATTTCTTTAAAAAAAAATTTTATAGGCCAGGTGCAGTGGCTCACATCTGTAACCCCGGCACTTCTGGAGACCGAGGCAGGTGGATCACAAGGTCAGGTGTTCAAGAGCAGCCTGACCAAGATGGTGAAACCTCACCTCTACTAAAAATACAAAAATTAGCTGGGCTCGGTGGCAGGTGCCTGTAATCCCAGCTGTTCGGGAGGCAGAGGCAGGAGAATTGCTTGAACCTGGACAGTAGAGGTTGTAGTGAGCTGAGATCATGCCACTGCACTCCAGCCTGGGCAACAGAGTGAGACTCTGTCTCAAAAAAAAAAAAAAAAAAAAATCACAATATTTGTATCTCTAGAGAAGCAGTCTCACTATGTTGCCCAGGCTGAATTTGAACTCCTGGGCAAGTGATCCTCTTGTCTCAGGCTTCTGGGGAGCTGGGACTACAGGTGTGTAACACCACACCCAGCTCTGGAGTAGCTTCTGTGAGGAATACATTAAGGAGTTAAACAGAAAGCAGGAAAAAAATGGCTGAGTTATGTTGAAGTTTTTCTTCCTCTTCTTCTTCTGTTATGTACTAGACACTATACTATGTGTACTATATATACATTGTTTCCTGTTAGCCCTGCATGATAAAGATTATTACCCTGATTTAACTGAGGAGGAAAGTGACAAGCAGAGAATTTAAATAATTTGCTCACTGTTACTCAATAAGGTAAGTGGTGGAACTTATACTCAAATTTAGAGGTTATGACATTCAGGGGACTTTTCAGCCCAGCACAGGCAGCTATGGCATAGGGCACGAAGAGATGATGCTTGAGGCGGTGAGGATGAATGAGATGGCCAAAGGCAACCTGTAAGAGGCTGGAGATGAGGGCCTGCTTGTCGCCAGTCCATGAGTGTCTCCTACCCAATAGCAGAGTAGAATGAACCTACAGTAGGCTCCATCAGTACACTTTGTATCTTTCTCATGAGCGTCTTGGTAGCTTGAGAGCTGAGGAAATAGAAAAGAGGCAGCAGATTTGGGGACTGATGTGTAGGCAATGGATAGGAAGGTAAGACATCCTGGAGGGGAGTCCTGGCAACTTCAAGTCCTCTTGAAGTGTAGTAATGTGTTATATCACTTCAAGTCAGTTGACATTCAGTACCTGATATGATTTGGCTGTGTCCCCACCCAAAATCTCATCTTGAATTATAATCCCTATAATCCCCACAATACCCACATGTCCCTTGCTATTCTCACGATAGTGAGTTCTCATGAGACCTGATGATTTTATAAATGCTTAGTAGTTTCTTCTGCATTCATCCTCTTTCCTGCCACCTTGTGAAGCAGGTGCTTTCTTCCCCTTCACCTTCTCCCATGATTGTAAGTTTCCTGAGGCCTCCCAGCCATGCTGAACTGCCGATTAAGCCTCTTTCTTTTATAAATTACCCAGTCTCAGGCAGTTTTTATAGCAGTGTGAAAACGGACAAATATATAGCACCTTTGAACTTTAAACATTTGGTCTCAATGCTTTTATTGTGTAAAGAAAAGTCTTGACCTGTTTGATTCCTTTCTCTGAATTTTTTCAACCTCCTTTGAGATCACACCACAGAGTGGGACAGCATAGGTTTAGTGGCCGTGTACATTTTTAGTAGCAAAGTCTGTATCTTCAGAACTGTTGAATGTAAGAATGTAGCCATGTACATTCTGAGCAGCAAAGTCTGCAACTTCAGAACTGGTTGGGAGTATATTTTTCTAAAAATTCTGTTGTTGATGTCTGTTTTCTTCTCACGGCCATGTAGATGAATACATTCTCACCCTCTATTTTACCTTTCTAAACAAAATAAAATATGATATCTGTTCAAAAACATTTAATAAGGAAAAGGAAAAGCCAGTTTGAAAAAAAGGTCAGCAAGATGCAGGAAAATGTGATATTTGCTGAAAGCTCCTGTCAGAAGAGTGTGAGTAATGTAGACGGGCCAAGGGAAACAAGATACAATTAAGATGAAATTTATTCCCCCACGTTTGCTAAAATGTGAGTTTATGAATCCTAAGAGGTAGGAGACCAAATTAGATCTAATTGTGTCTTATTTAACTTGGCCTTTTAAATGGATAATCCTTGGCTGTCTCTGCAAATATCACACTTTTGTCAAACTGACCTGACTCTAATATGTTTTTCTTTGTATAAATGCAAAGTATTTTCTATCATTCAATAGTAACTCAACTAATAAAGTTTTCAACTTTAACTGGAGACTATGCTCTAATGGAAACCATATTATCAGTGGAAAGAGTCCCATTACTTATGATCATATTCTAGCTCAAATAGTTCACACAGCAGGACATCTAAAGAGGCCCAGAAAAATAGTCCAAGAAATATGACTTTTGCAAATATTCACATACTCAGTTCAAATATAATGTAAAAATAAGAGACTAGGTTATCCAGCTAAGTAGATGTTTATAATTAGGAAAGAAAGTTTGAAAGATTATCATCCACAAATATCTTCACTAAAGGGATAAGAGAGGTGGGCAAAGAGTTGAACTAAAGAAAAATCCCAAACAAACTTAGTTTTCAAGCTAATTGTCTTAGGTTTATATTGAAATACATAATATTTGTTGAAGAAAATTTAACTTCCTAATTTTATTTTATTTTTTGTCAGGGTGTCCATGACATTCTTGAGGCCTTGGCTCAAGGTGACCAAGATTCTAGTCTACACTGGGCCATCAACTCACAGAGTGCACTTAGGCAAATTGCTTGTTCTCTCTGGACTCCATTCCCCATCTGAAAATGAATGTTTTGAACTAGATGATTGACAGATCCTTTTCCAGCTCTAACTATATATAACTTGATTTGAGTTTGAGCCTTGGTGAATAATCTGAAGCTGAGTGAAAGCTGAAAGAAAAAGACAGTTTCTTCATGTGTTTGATTTTGTTCTTTTTTAGCGTTAAAAAAATCTTTAGGAGAAGACCATTCCCTGAAGATACCAATGTGTCATGTCCTAGGAGAGCTGGAATTGACCTGGCTCCTTGTGGGAAATACTTCAGTGATGGATGGAAGCAGAGGGGAGAGAGGACGAAAATGAAGGCAGGAGGGACAAGATGGCTGAAATGTTTGGTTCTGAGGATTTGTGATTGTCATTCACTCACACGGACTGAACTCTCACTTGCCTGTCTTCCTGGGGCTTGTGTAAGAACATCCTGCAGAAAAATGTTAACAATGTGAGTGACCTTCACTGTGTTTAATGATTCATTGATAGTAAAAGATGTTTTACCTGGGATAACAGTGAGTGTGTATTCCTGGAGCCTAAATTCACTGACCTGGAAGGGGCCCCCCAGAAGTGTGCTAAGTGGACAAAGGAAGCCTGGCTAGAGTTTATATTTTTCTAACTAGGTAATTGAGTGAACTAAAAGATCTTTTACTATCCTTATGTGGATTATGTGCTTTGTAGGGTATCCATAGTCATTATTAAAACCATGTGTATCCCTGTCTCACTTCTGAGCATTTTCTTTGAAATTAATCCATATATGCTCAGGAATGCAAACCACACTCATTTTGGAGTCAGTGTAAACAAACACAATTACAGAGATAATTAAGGAGGCAAATTTACTTCATAAGTTTCTAATACCTTCTGCATTAAGTAGAAATGATTTTGACTGTTCCCATCTATTCATATGTATAATTGTTAAGTTTAGATCTGATTTTCCTGGAAGAACAAGTTTGAATCTCAATAGGCTTGATCTAGTCCCCCATCTCCATGTTCCCCAGAGTGACAGCTAATTCATGGAAATTACTGTCTCAGTACTTTAAACACATCCTCCTTTAGACTGAAGTCAAGATCATCTCATATGAAAAAGAGTGTAGGTAAAACTTATATTTAAGAAATGGTACAGAGTGAGCAGAAACTCTTACAGAATTTATGAGTCAAAAATACTTTTCTTATAAGGGAAAAAGGGACTTGCAGTTGTGCTCTTGATTATAAAAAGAAAGGAAATCAAATAGCTTTGAAATTTTTCATTAAAACTTTATTTTAACATATTCTTGCCACAATATAAGGACTTATGTAAACTAAGTAAAATTTCATGACTCACACTGAGTTGTATATTGTATCATCTTCTTGTATTCATTGCTATTTCTTTTTTTTTTTTTTTTTTTTTGAAATGGTGTCTTGCTCTGTTGCCCAGGCTGGAGTGCAGTGGCATGATCTCAGCTCACTGCAACCTCCATCTCCTGGGTTCAAGTGATTCTCCTGCCTCAGCCTCCCAAATAGGCACACCCCATCATGCCCGGCTAATTTTTGTGTTCTTAGTAACTACAGGGTTTCACCATGTTGGCCAGACTGGTCTCGAACTCTTGATTTCATGATCTGCCCGCCTCGGCCTCCCAAAGTGCTGGGATTATAGGCGTGAGCCACTGTGCCTGGTCCCATTGCTATTTCTTAAAGCTAGAAATGCCTTACTTATTTCATGCTACTACAAAAATGTGGACCACAGTACTAATGCTTTCTTGTGGCCAGAGACATTTTAGGTATCCTAAATACCTAAATATTTCTAATATAGTCTGCCTAATACATTCTAAAAGAATATTTATAAAATATTCTTTTAGAAAATATTAACATATTGATAAAATATGAAAGTGTAACCTATGGGAGTAATTTTTATAAAACAGTATTTTAGGATAATTTAAGAATATCATGTAACTCTTTTAATAGTCATTTATTTAATATTCTTGTTCAGTCTACTGTAGGTATAAAAATTCAATTAGTATGTCGATGTCCTTTATGTTTTACTTTAAAGGTATTAAAATACAGTTAATTTTTGATTATACAAGCAGGAAATGAATACATCCTTGTGGTAAGAATTAAAATCCTGAAGATATAGATATAGCCCTTTCTGACTTGCACCTAGAATCTAGGTCTCCTTTCCGGATGATGTTTGCACTACTATCTGCTTAGTGTACATCCTCCCAGATCACTGTCTGTACATTATAATTCTTGGTAAAATATAGAGTATTTTGAGATGTCTTTATTCTATTTATTTGTTTATTTTGAGGCAGAATCTCACTCTGTTGACAGGCTGGAGTACAGTGGCGCATTCTTGGCTCACTGCAGCCTCTGCCTCCCATGTTCAAGTGATTCTCCTGTCTCAGCCTCCTGAGTAGCTGGGACTGCAGGTGTGTGCCACCACGCCCAGCTAATTTTTGGGGGGAGGGTATTTTTAGTAGAGGCGGGGTTTCACCATGTTGGCCAGGATGGTCTTGATCTCTTGACCTCGTGATCCGCCCACCTTGGCCTACCAAAGTGCTGAGATTACAGGTGAGCCACCGTGCCCGGCTGAGATGTCTTTAACATAACTGATATGAAATGGCTGTTACTCTATAGCTTGCTTTTTCACTTAATAATATGTCTTGAGGAGTTTTCCCTGTTAGTACATATAATAAACTTAATTATTTTAAACTGTTGCTTGGTACTTTATGATACAGCTATTACAAAGTTTATTTTCTGTTCTAATTTTGGTAGACATTTAGGTTGCTTTCATTTTTTTTTACGATGACAAAGAATTCTGCAATGAATTGTTGTATGTCTCCTTACAACTTTGAAATCTGAGCAGCATCCTAAATGGTTTTGCATTCTTCCGTGTAGCTTTGACAGCAGCCAGTTCTAAGTTCCTTAATGATATAGTTTGGTGGTGTCCCCACCCAAATCTCATCTTGAATTGTAGCTCCCATAATTCCCACATGTTGTGAGAGGGACCTGGTGGGAGATAATTGAATCATGGGACCAGTTTCCCTCACACTGTTCTCATGGTAGTGAATAAGTCTCAAGAGATGTGATGGTTTTAGATTTCTGCCAATGAGATATAGAGAGAAGTCTACTGAGACTGGCTTCCTTTCACCAACAAAAAGACAAAGCCCTTCAAGGAGAAGTCTTTAGGCCTAATTGCCTCATTTTTGCCTGGAACATGGATGTGATTTCTGGGGGTGTACCAGCCACTGCAGGGCTCTGTTGATGAAGGTATGCCAAGGATGCAGAGTAGGAAGAGAGAAAATTTCTGGTGAGGTTGGGCATGGTGGCTCCAGCCTGGGCAACCAAGTGAGACTCTATCACACAAAAAAAGGAAATTTCTGGTGGACCTTGGTACATCTACCCTACAGAAGGGTGCATGTGTGTGTGTGTGTGTGTGTGTGTATTTCTGTTTGTGAAGCTGTTCTCACAAGCCATGCAAGGACACTCAGGTGAGAATTGGGAGAAAGGAAGCAGCTAGAATTCATGGGGATGGAAGCTGACCCCTCTATGCTTTCAAGGTTGTTATCCCTGTGTGTTTCTGACAAGGAAAACCCCATGCTCCAATAGAAGGGAAATAGAAAATACCTTTTGTGATATTTTCTATTATTTGCCGCAGAAAGCAATCCATATATACCGAATATCTTACTTCCCCCTTCTCTTTTCCTCCTCCCCTCCCTACCTTCCTTCTTCCCTCATTTCCCTCTTTTTCTTATGTATTTATTTATTTATCTGAGACACAGTCTCACTCTGTCATCCAGGCTGGAGTGCAGTGGCACAATCTTGGCTCACTGCGACGTCCACCTCCTGGGTTCAAGTGATTTTCTTGTCTCAGCCTCCTGGGTAGCTGAGATTACAGGTGCTTGCCATCATGCCTGGCTAATTTTTGTATTTTTAGTAGTGATGGGGTTTCACCATGTTGGCCAGGCTGGTTTTGAACTCCTCACCTCAAGTGATCTGCCTGCCTTGGCCTCCCAAAGTTCTGGGATTACAGGCATTAGTCACCATGCCCAGACCCTCTTTTTCTTATTTTTTTGCCTTCAGGCAATGGCAACCTGAGATCAATCCAGAACTTAGTGTTTGGTTTTAACTCTGTGCTTAAAGTGCAGCAAATATTTCAGTGGGCAGGGAGTAAATGTTGGTAGTGGGGTAGGGGAGGAAAGAAACTGCTCCCGTTCTTCTTTTTTTCTTTACAGGTCCTAGGGATTTCCTTGTCCATCCAGCCATCTTTGTATAATAATTTTAACAGGGAGGCCAATTATTTGCTTTTAAGATCTGGGAATGGAAGTTAAAAAATGAGTCCTAGGCCAGGCTTGGTGGCTCACACCTGTAATCCCAGCATTTCTGGGAGGCTGAGGTACACGGATACCTTGAGCCCAGGAGTTTGATGCCAGCCTGAGTAACATGGCAAAACACCATCTGTACAAATATTACAAAAATTAGCTGGGCATGATGGTGAGTGTCTGTAGTCCCAGCTACCTGGGAGGCTGAGGCCAGAGGATTGCTTGAGCCTGGGAGGTTGAGGCTGCAGTGAGCTGAGATTGTATCATTGCACTCTATCCTTGGTGACAGAGTGAGATCTTGTTTCAAAAAAAAAAAAAAAAAAAGAATCCTTTGGTAGGTAATGCATCTTTCCTCACTGGAGTTTTGTGAATGGTTATTTGTTTACTTTGTGGTAAACATGAAAAACAACCTCCCCTTCTGAGAAGATTTCTGTTAAACAAGTTCTAAAGGCTTCTTTCTTGGAGGCAGAAATTCTGTTTGAAAAGAAGTCATTTGAGTTTGTAAAGTTAACTTGGTTCCTGTGTGTGTGTGTGTGTGTGTGTGTGTGTATTTCTGTTTGTGAAGCTATCCTCATAAGCCATGCAAGGACACTGAGGTGAGAATTGGGAGAAAGGAAGCAGCTAGAACTCATGGAGATGGAAGCCGACCCCTCTATGCTTTCAAGGCTGTTATCCTTGTGTGTTTCTGGCAGAGAAAACTCCATGCTCCAACAGAAGGGAATGGCGCTGTGCCTGGTTTCTCTTCTTTGGTTTATGTGATTAGAAGTCCTCGGTTTCTGGAGATGGAATCTAGACATTCCACTGGACACACTTCTGGGAAGCCATTTTTGCACCTCTCTCTGCACTGTGCATTTCCTTCCGATGATCACAGAATAGTGTTCAGGCTGACAAGTGTGTGGGCTCTTTACCTCAGGAGACTGATTTAGTCCTGGACCAAGTGCATGCTCAGCTACTTGAATGAATACACTCTCATTCTCTTTGGCTTTTCCTTGTGCTTGTCTTGGTTAAGGAAAATGTCTAATAAGACACATTACAGAAAATGTAATGCATTTTCTCACGCATAAAAATTTTCTCTTACTTTGCACTTCAGACAACATATATTCATGTTTTTCTACATAAGTTGTGGGTATTGGGACAAAAAGGAAAAAGAAAAAAAGGGCCTAAGCAAAGCATAATAATAATGTTAGCAAAATACCAGTGCTATTATTTGAGCTTGCAGGTTGTACCCTAAGTAACTCTAGGGTGTGGCATTCATGTAGATTTTGATGTGACTAACATTCAAAGAGCTATGCAACCCAGTAGCCCTGCAACTAACCACTTCAATAGCATTTACCATGTGTTATGCTCTATACTAAGAACATTGTACTTAATTAATCTTTACCACAATCCTAATATCCTCATTTTACAAATAAGGAAACTGAGGTGCAATAAAGTTCCAGGTCAAAGAAATGGGAGAACTGAGATTTGAGACCATGTTTGGTTTCAGAGTGGAGCTCATAACCACCCTATCATACTGCCCCTCAACTACTTAGATCGGACCCAAGGGAACATTCTTCATTCACTTATTCATCACTCCAAGATGATTTTTCGGTTGTTCAGGGGATTGTGCTAGGTGCTGGAGTAAAATGGCTCAACAATCCAGTTATGGGCCCAAAATAAGAATGTTGTAGAATTGCCTTTTCCTGAGGTTTTGAAACAGTGTGTTGTCATGGATTTTTGAGATGACCTAAAGAAAGGAGATGGTCTGGCTGATTGTCAGGGTACTTCTGAGGCACAGGAGCCATGCTGGGATTTGATTCATGAAACACGAAATGCCCCTTGCTGCAAGACTCTTACTGTCTTGGATTCCAAAATGAAAAAGTATGACTCTTACCTCCTTCCTTGTCCATATCTTCTTCCTCCTCCTCCTCTTCTAACAGGATCTCTCTTGCTTTCTCCTCCTGGCATCTCTCTGTGCCCACGTATTTTCATCTTCTTGCTTGAAAGGGAACTCAGAAGAATAATCCAAATCTTCTCTATTAGAGAAATGTGTTAATTCAATCATCTCATTAAATTGATAAAAAACAATGTGAAATGAGATAAGTAAATGTTTTACTTCTAAAGGTAGAGACTCCGTTGTATCTTATTAAACAAATTGAATGACCTAAACTCACTTTTTATGGTCAGATAAGTCAGATATGAGCCAAATGAACTCACAGAGGAGGCAGTGTAGGAGAAGAATGGAAACGTTTAAAGAGGCAAAAATCCATCTGTAATCACCATGTTCCTTGTGTGTTATAGTCACAGGCCAAAGAACTTCTCAGTGAACATATTTTTCCCCTTACGCTGATCTATGTTGACAGCCACCCATGGACACTAATTTTTTAAGGGTAGACTGTGGCTTGAAAGAGGTGGAGGCAACCCTGTACTATATTTCACTGAAGCATGTTTGCCTTGAAAATAACTGTTACTGCTGTTGCCACTCAATGGTCAATGCCTTACAGTATGAAGAGGGGGAGTTACATAAATTATGTTTATACCAGGTTGCTTGAAACTGACAAGGTGGAGGTGGGGGGAGTGGGGAAACCCAGGTTAAATTATCCTCATGTTCAGTAGTTGTTGTTAGTGAGAAAAAGCTGAAATGGCATCGCACATCAGGGTGCAAATGTAAGCAATCTTTAACCTAGTCTGTTAATAAAGAGCAAGATTTGCTTGCTGGTGCCCCAGTAAGCCATGCCTCATAAGCATTGTGGTTTCCAAAATTATTTCAAGTTAGGCACTGCTACAAGTAAAATATGCTGCTGGCTGTGAAATAATGAGAGGGATAATAAATATATAAAACTTGGAATCTCCTGATGAAAAATGAAAGAGATTTTATGAACCCAACCAGTCAACTCAGATGAAAACCCCCAGTGTGCTCACCATGATTAATGCCCTGGCCTTCCATGGGAGAAGCTCAGATTCAATTTCCTATTCTGATATCTTGTTCTGGAGGCAGCTCTAGTTGGGATCATTATAGAGATAGTGAGTTCATCTAGTGCTGGTAAATGTGTGGCTCGAAGGTCCTGGTGGGAGAGACTGAAAGGTCAAAGCTGTGGTGTGTCAGTGTGTACCCAAGAATAATGACCATGTGTCTCTGCAGAACCTGGTGCAAATATTAGATGGGACATTTAGTGACAGTAATATTGAAATTTGATATATCAATACAGACTACTTCTGTTAATTATCCTTCTGCTTATCATGACCCTGGGGGGTAGTTGAACGGGTCTTACCAGATCATCTAACAGACGAGGAAACACAGGCTCAGGGAGTTATGCCTAAGGTCACATGATTGATAAGTGGTGGAGCCCAGAGGAAAAGCTCCATTCTACTGCTGGTGCAGAGTGCTTTCCATTAATCTCTTTAGTGTTACTGTTTCCCTAACCCACTGTTAAACACACATGCACATGCACACATACACTTACACATACACTCCGTGGGGTACTAACAAACCAGGCATCCTGTCTAAATTAATTTATTTCATGAGATCATTTCTCCACACTCCATTTCACACTGCCTGTGGAGACATAAACTTAGCCTTGAGTAAAAGAATGAGGACTTTGGTCCCTAATTTGGCCCTAAATGTCATGCAGAAAATGTTTTCTTAACTCAATGTGAGCCCTGGAAGGCTTGTTTGCTTGACTTTCAAATGCTGCCAGCCAGAAGACACATCACCCTAACAGGTTTTACAGGGAAGGCTGAGTACTGATGGAAAATTTAAGCCCAGGAGGATGTTATTGTCCAGGAAAGGTTTGGGGGCTGCATAAGTTTTGGGAAAAATTCCTCCTTAGCTGGAAATTTTGGCCCATGGGTTCCCAAGCAAGCTTAATTTTGTAGACGTAAGATTTTATGAATTACTGTAAGGGTTGGTACAACCTCATCTCAAATTTTTTAAGTCAAGGAATGTCTCTTAATTAATCATTAAGGAAAAAATGGAATAAAGCCAGAGGAAAATTACATGTTTATCTTATTCTAGATAACATTTTAAGCTCTTTGACCTGTTAAGCCCACAGAAACATGTCTGTGACACCAAGAAGTAAAATAAATTGCCAGGTCATTGCACCTTGCCCATATCAGAGCTCCTTTCACATTCAATAAATGATGTGTGATTAGAGGTGGGCCATTAACATCCCGAGGGAGGATGTTTTAGGAGATCTTTTTCTCTCTCTTTTGAACATTGGGACTGTAGCTCAGTGCCACAGTATTCTAATCTACCTGTCATCTCATTTCAAGTGGGATGTTCTGACAGCTTCTGAATGTACATTCAGAGGTCTTTGTCTGAAACTAGCTTCCCTGCTACCAGTGCTGTTCTCAGGGTGGTAGGAGCTGGTAGCCACTGTGAATTCAGTAGTATGCTTTGTGATACCTGATGGAACACCCTATTCCCATACAGAGGTTCCTGCAATTTTCACATGGTCATGTTTTGAGAAAACGATTCAAAAGACCCCTTTAAAAAGCAAATACGTGACACCTTGAAGTGAAAATAATCATCTTTACTATGTTCAAGAATCACCTGACACCTGAAGAGCATGTAAAGGCCCTGACTATGAGCCCCCACCCCTCAATTCATTAGGTCAGTTATGGGCAGAGAATTTGCATTGTTATGAGTTCCCACATTATACGGATGCTAGGAACCACATGTTGAATAGTGCTGTTCTAGAATTACATTTTCAGATTAACCAGTTATTAAATGGGAATTAGAGGGAATGGGAAAGAGAATAGTAAACTGTGATGCAGAAAGAATAACGAAAAACAATTTCAGAGAGTGAGAATAGTGGACAGAGGACAAATATGGTTGTGGGTTCCTCAGGAGAGAACTCTGGGAAGCCCATGGGTGAAGAAAGAATTATAGAGGAAGTCAGAAAGATGAGGACCTTATCAAAATGCCCTCCTTTCATACATTTAATTAAGGACATCCCTGGGACTCACAAGCATCACCCGTAACCCTCCTGTACCCACCACTTATGAATGGAAGCCTTTCAGAACGTTGTGCACTGTAGCCTTTGACTATGAAGATGGACTTTGAGATTGGCAAACCAATAAGCAATATAGGAGTCAAGTATTGTTTTTCAATGACTAGGAAATTCTACCTGCCTTTAATGTTGAATCTATTGAAATGCATAATAGAAAGAAATTCGGGAGAAGGGAAATGGAGGTGGGAAAAATCAGAGGCTGGGTGTGGTTAGACTGGGGGCTTGAGATGCTATATACTGTTCCTTTGAATTCCTTGAACAGCCTCAGGGATGGATCTGCCTAGCAAGCGTGCTCGGTAACCTTTGACCATGTTGTCAGACTGACAAAAGTTCAGGGCTGCTCTTTGTTGCTTCAGAAATGAGAAGATTGAGAACAATTGCCAAGTCTTTGAAGTGTGTGCCTGTGGGGCCAAGCCTCAGAGCTGCTCAAAGCTGAGAATAATTATTTCACCAATGCAATGACTCAGCTGGGGCTAGAACGTCACCAGAATGAGGCCTATTTCTTTTTTCTTTTCTTTTTTGAGACAGAGTTTCACTTTGTTGCCCAGCCTGGAGTGCAGTGGCACAATTTCGGCTCACTACAACCTCCGCCTCCCGGGTTCAAGCAATTCTCATGCCTCAGTCTCCTGAGTAGCTGGGATTACAGGCACCCACCACCATGCCCAGCTGATTTTTTGTATCTTAGTAGAGATGGGGTTTCACCATGTTGCCCAGGCTGGTCTCAAACTCCTGAGCTCAGGCAATCCTCTCATCTCAGCCTCCCAAAGTGCTGGAATTATAGGCGTGAGCCACCATGCCCAGCCGGGGCCTATTTCTAATGTATGAATTTTAAAAATAGTTGAGAGGTATGGCTCAGAATGTAACCAGCTCAAAAAAATGATTGCCCCCCTGCAGTTTCTGGCAATCCAAGGCCTCTGTGGCAGCTCGAACACCCCTAGTCCTATTTCCCAAGCAGCACCCAATTCTTTCCATTCCTAATTTCTCCCTACTCCTCCTCTATAAAAAATTGCCTCCTATGCCCTAACCACACATGAAAATAATAAGTGACTGGGGCTAAGTCATTTGATGAATACTACAGTTGGCATTCTCTCTCTCTCTCTCTCTCTCTTTCTTAGACGGAGGAGTCTTACTTTGTCACCCAGGCTGGTGTGTAGTGGTGCGATCTCAGCTCACTGCAATCTCTGCCTCCTGGTTTCAGGTGATTCCCCCACCTCAGCCTCCTGAGTAGCTGGGATTATAGGTGTGCACCATAATTAACCATACCTGGCTAATTTTTGTATTTTTAGTAGAGCTGGGGTTTCCCCATGTTGGCCAGGCTGGTCTCAACCTGCTGGCCTCAAGTGATCTGCTTGTGGTGGCCTCCCAAAGTGCTGGGATCACAGGCCTGAGCCACCGTGCCTGGCTTCACAGTTGGCATTTTCTTATCTTTCACATCTTAGCTCACTGATTATCTTTTCAGAGAAACTTCTTACCATCTAATCTAAAGAAGTAGCTCTTTCTTTATCATCTCACTCTTGTTTGTTTCCTGCACATTCTTACTATTCTCTGAAATAGGCTTGTTCACTTATTTGTTTATGAGTTCCCAGCCCACCTTTAGTATTATAAGCTCCATGCAAGCTGAGATCTTGTTGCAAGGTGAGATCTTGTGCCCTCTCTCCAGTGCCTTGAACTGTGCTTGACACACAACAGGGGGTCAGAAATATATGCTGACTATGTGAATGTATTCAAGCCAAGGTGAACATTGATAATGTCTTATGGGTTAACCCTATAGGACAAAATACTTTTTTTTTTTGAGAGGGAGTCTCACTCTGTTGCCGAGGTTGGAGTGTAGTGGCACGATCATGGCTCACTGTAACCTCCATCTCCCAGGAGGAGGCGATTCTCCTGCCTCAACCTCCTGAGTAGCTAGGATTATAGGTGCCCACCACTACGCCCAGCTTTTTTTTTCTTTTCTTTTTTTTTTTTATTTTTAGTAGTGACAGAGTTTCACCATGTTGGTCAGGCTGGTCTCGAACTCCTGATCTCATGATTCACCCATCTTGGCCTCCCAAAGTTCTGGGATTACAGGCATGAGCCACCGTGCCTGGCAGACAAAATATATTTTAACAAGACCCTTAGTTCTTTAACTCATAGGAATGGAAAATGTCGGAATTTCAAATTCTTTGGGGAAGCCCCTAGTGTGTTTGCACCATTCCATGCACTGCTCAGTTGTGTCACGGAGGTGACTAGTGTGAGCTCTGCTCAGGTCCTGGGGTGCACCATCACAGAAAGAACTTTCTGGCCAAAAGGGCTAAGTGGGGACTCATGAAGGAAGTTGGAAGAGCTTATCAGTCCAAATTCACCATTCCCTATCTTATGAGCATCTCCCTAAAGAGAGATCTGACAATGGCTACCTCTCATTAGGTTACATATTTTAGAGGAAAGTGACACATCATTTCAAAGCTTTGTGTTAAAGTAACATGAATTATAAATTCCAGGGACATGACCTCTTCTTGTATGTACCCCAAATGTGTCCCTATCCATCTGTTTTAAATTGAAGACCTGAAATGTTCTTTACCTTTCATGTCTTTTCTTTTCCCAAGAAGACCAAAGAAGGGGAAATGATAGAAGACAGAGATTATGACCTTTTCTTTTGAAGTGTGAAAAAGGAAAAAAATCTTTTTTTTTTTTTGGTTTGAGACAGAGTCTCGCTCTGTCACCTAGCCTGGAGTGCAGTGGTGCGGTCTCGGCTCACTGCAACCTCTACCTCCCAGGTTCAAGTGGTTCTCCTGCTTCAGCCTCACTAGTAGATGGATCTACTGGCACGCCACCACACCCAGCTAATTTTTGTATTTTTAGCAGAGACAGGGTTTCACCATGTTGGTCAGGACGGTCTCGATCTCTTGACTTGGTGATCTGCCTGCCTCAGCCTCCCAGAGTGCTGGGATTACAGGCATGAGCCACCGTGCCCAGCTGCGATTGTGACCTTTTCTATAATTTGTGGCGATATCAAGGTTTCGCCATCTGCCAGTACATTCCAGTGAGTTTGAGAAAAGCAAAAAACCCAAGTTCTGAAAGATACTTATTTTTTATGTTAGGACCTCCCTAAGAATATGGCCTAGAACAGAAATTTACAAAGTATTGTTTAGGGAACTAGCAGTATCAGTACCACTTGTGAACTTGTTAGAAATGCCAATTCTCAGGCACTACCCTGTACTCAAGGTGTTGGGAGGGCTGGGCTCCCTCTGGGGGAGGATTTGTTTGTATGTTTGTTTTTTGCCTCTTCAAGTTCCTGGTGGCTGCCAGTGTTTCCTGACTTTCAGCTACATTTGTCAATCTCTGCCTCCATGGCCATGTGAATCAGAAAGTTGGGTGGAGGTAGCACTTCGTGTTTTAACCAGTCCTTCAGGTGGTTCTGATGCATGCTGAAGTTTGAGTACCACTGTGTAGAATCTTGGTACTCAATACATAATCTGCAGTCTAACAGCATCAGCATTACCTGGGAGCTTTTTAGAATGCAGAACCATGGGCCCCACTCCAGACCTATGAATCAGAATCAGCAGTTTAACAAGATCCCCAGGGGACAATTATAAAAATTAAAGTCTGAGAAACACTTGATCTGGAATCCATATAGATGACCATGTCTTTGTAATTGGTTATAGGAGAAAATAGAGGATATTAAAATATCGTATCTTGGCCAGGTGCAGTGGCTCATGCCTGTAATCCAAGCACTTTGGAGGCCAAGGCAGGCGGATCACCTGAGGTATGGAGTTCAAGACCAGCCTGACCAACATGGTGAAACCCCATCTTTAAAAAAAAAAGAAAGAAAAAAGTAGAAGAAATAAAAGAAAAAGAAAGAAAAAATATTTTATCTTGAATTTGCAGTACATTTTTAAAAGCTCAGGTTTTCTTTTTCTTAATCTTACATATTTTAATAGTAAGAGTAATATAAATTTATTTCTTACTGTGATCATTTTTCTTAAAGTGGGCTAGGCAGTTGAATCTTCTGGAGTATTAATTAAAATTCATATTCCTCAACCATACTTTAGTTTTACAAAATAGAGGATATGTTCTGGAATCTGCATTTTTAACAAGCATCTTGGTGATTCTCATACATTTTAGCCTAAGGATGAAGAACGTTTGTCTTGAAGATAGTTTTTCTCTATTTTAAATCTTTGGATTTGCCCTTGACCATTAATATCTATTAATGTTCTAATGAAGAAACTGGAGTGAAAATGACTGCTATTAGAAGAAAAACACTGAATAAGCTTTATTATAAATTAATAATATGTTTTTAAGTTTAATAACTGGATAGAGTTACTTAGGGATGTAGTCTCTTCCTTTCATATTTTGGACATTAGCAGATTTGAAACCAGAAAGATAATTTTTCTGAGAGACATAGAAACACATAAAAATCTTAAGAGAAAGGGCCCCACCTTATGTTGGACAAGATCATTGTTTTCTCATGTTATTATTTTCCCACCAAATTATTTTTCTATCAAGAATATAAAATGTTATAAAAAATTAAAAATGGGATTCAGGAGAAGTCATACCTTCGTTTTTGTTCATGACTTCCTCTCTTTATTTGCTTGAGGTTGTGGAAGAGCTGCCAAGAAATCCACACCGGTTAACAAATGGCTCATTGACAGTCACCCGTCTGTTGACGCGATTTTGGCTGTTTTCAGATAGAGTCAATGATCATTAGGTTTTGTCTCCCCTCATGGGGGAAAGCTGTGACATACTGATTACCTGTCAGTGTTAGAAAGATTTCTGACTTGTTACTTATGCAGACTAAACAAATCTTTCTATAGGTTAGTGGCCCTGTCTCACATCTAGTTTCTGTCAAAATCCATAAAGTTTAATTATTTTTATAATGGCAAGCAAGTATCGCATTTTTTTTTTTTTTGAGACGGAGTCTCGCTCTGTCGCCAGGCTGGAGTGCAGTGGTGCAATCTCGGCTCACTGCAACCTCTGCCTCCTGGGTTCAAGCGATTCTTCTGCCTCAGCCTCCCGAGTAGCTGGGACCACAGGCGCACGCCACCACGCCCAGCTAATTTTTGTATTTTTAGTACAGACGGGGTTTCACCATGTTGGCCAGGATGGTCTCGATCTCTTGACCTCGTGATCCGCCCTTCTCGGCCTCCCAGAGTAGTGGGATTACATGCATTTTTTTTTTTTTTTTTTTAAGAAAAATGCAGCTGTTTCTGGAGAGGT
>CAUYQU010035762.1:0-12599 GCA_963574635.1 Cheracebus regulus
TGTGTTTTTCAGCTCCATCAATTCACTTATATTCCTCTCTAAGTTGTCCATTCTCATTAGCATTTCGTTAAATCTTCTTTCAAGGTTCTTAGTTTCTTTGCATTGGGTTAGAACATGTTCTTTTAGCTCACAGAAGTTTCTTATCATCCACCTTCTGAAGCCTTATTCTGTGAGTTCATCACACTCATTCTCCATCAAGCCTTGTTCTCTTGCTGATGAGGAGCTGCGATCCCCTGTAGGAGGAGAGGCATTCTGATTTCGGGTCTTCTCAGCCTTTTTGCACTGGTTTCTTCCCATTTTTGTGGATTTATCCACCTGTCATCTTTGTAATTGCCGACTTTCAGATTGGGTCTCTGAGTGGACGTCCGGCTTATTGGTGATGAAGTTTTTTATGTTTCTTAGTTTTCCTTCGGCGGGCGCCCCTTCACCACAGAGCTGGGTCTTCCCGGGTTCAGCTGTGCTTGCTCTCAGTCCTCAGCGCTTCCAATTGCTGTTCTCCATGTGGGGATGGGACCAGCCAAGCCTGACTAAAAGGGCACCCAGTCCCGTATACTCCGCACTGAGAAGAACTGCGCTGGGGCGCCGGCAAAACAGCCGCGCCGGCCAAAAGAGTCGCGCTGGCAACCCGTGTGGCTCCTTCACTGAGAATCTCCCAGTTTGTGGGCATCAAAAATTCGTCTGCAATTGTGGCGTCCACTCACTCTCTGCACTTTTACTGGGAGCTACAATCCTGAGCTGTTGCTACGTGGCCATCTTGGATCTCTCTCCCAATATCATGCTTAATATGACAACTCATAAATGAGGAAGATGTTAGGAAATTGTCTTCATCAGATTATAGTCTATGTCTCCATAACAACTAGTCACACTAACCCTTCAAACAGCCACAATTTCAGAGCTGTAGTCCCAGGTACTTGGGAGGTATTTTAGGAGGAATCTTCTTGCACTGATGGTTAGGTGGTTGACTTCAGAAGAGGAGGGTGGTAAGATATGTTTTTAGTGCTTTTCAACTGTACACCAGAAAGTAAGCTATTTGAAGACAGGAGATATCTCAGATGTCTTGCTCTACTTTTTTTTTTCCTGACAGTCTCTCTCTCTTGCCCAGACTGGAGTGCAGAGGCACAATCACAGCTCACTGCAACCTCTGCCTCCTCTTTCAAGTGATTCTCCTGGCTCAGCCTCCCGAGTAGCTGGGAATAAAGGTGCCTGCCACCATGAGTGCTGATTTTTTTTTTTTACTTTTTGTTTATTTTTAGTAGAGATGGGGTTTCACCATGTTGGCCAGGCTGGTTTTGAACTCCTGACCTGAAGTGATCAGCCCTCCTCGACCTTCCCATAAAGTGTTAGAATTACAGGCTTGAGCTACCATGCCAAGTCTATCTTGCCTTATTTATTGTTGATTCTTGAAGGCCTATAAATGTGTTTCTAGAAGAAAAAATTATGCAACTCTTGAAACTTACAGAGTATAGTAACAGAAATAGTTCAAGGGTGGTTGATTTAAAAGACATACTGAGAAGCAGAATGGTGTAGTAGAAAAACCTTAGACTTTAGAATTAGGCAGACAGAGTTTCGACAGCAAACTTTGCTGTTTTCTACTAGCTTGAATCCAAGCATGTCAGCCCTTGTAAACCTTGGTACGTGTGTGTGTTTATAGTAATATATATTACATATATAATTTTTACTTCATATGATGTATATATGAAGTAAATATATATATCATATATAATGATATATATCTACATATCATATTATATATATCATATAAAGTAAAATCTGCTCTGGAACAGAGCCTCATAAAAAGCAAATAACAAGTTTATATTTTAAATCTGACATTCAAGTTTAGCTTTCTTTGGTATGCACCAATCTATTCATAATTTGTTTTACTATAAAACTCAGAATTGAAGTCAAATCATTGTTAAGATTTCAGTCTCAAAGGGACATGAAATCAAGGCATTCAAGTTTGTTTAATTAAAAGACACTTTCAGCTCTATGATTAAAGAAAAGTTAGTATTTCTCACATTACACAATTTACCATATACACATCAACTCCATGGATTAACGTATTTCCAAAGTATTTATTTAATCTACAAGTATATTTTTCTTTATAAGAACTTTCAAATTGCTAGATTTAACTTTTTATAATTTTAAATATCCCAAATGACAAACAAGTAGGATATAATATCATTCATTATGTTCAAAGGAAGAGAAATTCAGGTCCAAATACAAGGTAAATATTATAGAAGTCAGTGACTGACAGGTTGTGAGGAATAATGAAAAGGGAGAAACAGTTCCAGAAGTAAGTGTCTGAGTAAAAGAGGTCCTTAACTAGCTTAGGAAATGAAGGATGACTTCTGTGTTGAGATGGGTTATGAATTCATTGTCACCATGAGCTTGATTTGATTCTTGATAATCCACATCGAGAGTCAAAGTTGTGTCAATAAAGACTAGGTTTAGATATATAGGTGTTGATTTCAATAGTTTAGATGTTGTTTTTTCATATGTATTTTGAGGGTTGTCTGCATGAATAATTAAATATCCAAGACTGATATGTCTAAGAAGAGCAAAAAAAAAAAAAAAGGGATAGAAAGTAGAGAAATATTGTTGGAACAAATAAATAAAAACACAGAATTAATGGTTACAGCACACTCTGGTCCAAAGGTGAGAAACTTTATGTTAGTTTGGGACCTCCTCTGCAATTAGTCATAGACTCCTGAAACTTCCAGAATACAACTGAGGTAAAATTACTTTGAAGGATTGTCTAGCTGGTCTTTATTTACCACTTGGATCAGCAGTCATGAGGAAGCTGACTGTTAAGATTTATACAGGCAGTCCATGCTTTTAAAAATTAGGCAGATCCTCAGATAACCAATATTTTACTTTCTTTCAGAAGTCTCAAAGGGCCCTGATCTTATTGAAGACCTTCCTTGCATTATAAAAATATAAACTAGACAGTACGTTCCTTCTACATGCATAGAATGTTTGCTAATGTAATGGGTATGGGGACATGGTTAGCTTAGGAAAACAAGAGTTAGACACCCATACATGTAACATTGTTGCTGTTATGATCATTGCACTTAATTCAAAGTATGACCTGCTGTCCGGACCCTGTGCTAATTTATGAACATCTACTATTATTGGTCTCTCATTTGTTTTAATTAACCACCCACATGAAAGTATATACTCTTGATTTATCTTCATACCACCCTTTGTTTATTATTTTTCCTAGTAAAGCTAATATTGTAATTACATAAATTAACTGTTAACACTATGGACTCGGGCAGAACCTAAATCAGTTTCTGCATCTTCAAATTGCTAGTAATCCACACTATGGTAATTCACAAAAATGTTTGAAGCTTTAAATATTTATGTTGGAATAATGGACATAATATCTCTTTTTAGTATATTAAAAGAAAATACTGGAACATTGTAGGTGCTCAATAAATAATAGCTGTGGCACTAGCAAATGTCATATCTGGGATTTGGAAACAGAATATAGGCTGTCTGGATATAAGATAAGACCAAAAATTCCCCTAGAATTGTTACAACTGTCACTAGCATGTACCAATTTCAAAGAGGTCTGGAAATTTATATCATTCTTAGAAAAGAGCCTATTGGCAAGGGTATCATATATAGTCTTTAAGGATTTTATTGTTGCTGTTTTTTAAATGTTTGTTCTTATGTAGATCTTTGTTCCCAAATAATTACTTGGCTTTAAATTATATAATTTTTTTCTTATTCAGTCTATTCATATATATATTCTGCCAACTGTTCCAGTATGGCCCTTTTATTTGTCTTCTTTCCACCATGCAAGCAGTCATAAAGACTGGAAAAAAGACTTCTTAAGATTACAATGTAACTTACTAGTTATTTGAGTAACATCTGTCTTCCACTCTATGCTTTAAGGCCCACAGAGTATAACAAGTTTCTGTATTCTCACATCCAGAAAAATGTGCTTAGCATAAAGAAGATGGTTGGTTGGTAGGGAATACAGCAACCATAGAATTAAATCAAAACCTTTTCTCTCTGTGTAGATATTTTGGTCATGTCTTCAACTACAAATGTAGGAATCATCCCCCAGTTTTCGTCAATTTACCATTAGTCATCATGCTCACTTGACATTGCATCTACAAATAGGCAAAGGGCAACTGTGTGTATATATGAGTTTGTATGGTGTATAAATCCACTTTTAGATGCAGTTCTCAGTAAATATGTATTTTTAAACTCAGAATGTTTCAAATTTCCCATGTTAAATATTCTAGTGCTAAAATAAGTCAGTGCTAATTTCAAGGGCAAAAGTCCATTCTGTGCCTTAGAGACAAAGTAAAAAACACATTTGGCTGTTAACAGACCAACTCACTTTTAAATAGCAACACTTTACATCAGAAGACATTAGAACAATGTATTTAAAATGCACAAGGAAAGGAAATGTGAACCAATGATTTTATATCCATTCAAATTGATGTAAAGGTTACAGTCAATGTGTTATGAACATGGAAAAACTTAGGATCTACTAGAACACACGCTTCAGACAATCAAGAAATCAAAGTACAAGCTTGAATAATACATCTAATGTCAAGAATTGAACAAATATGGTTATAGAAAAAAGACTATAAATAAACACTACGTATGTAAGTTATGTATCATATAAATATATCTTTTTTGTATAAAAATAGATATAATAGCACACAATAGTGAAGGGATAAGGGCTAGGAATATGCAAAATAAGCATGCTGATTAGTTAAAGACTAATATTTTAAATAGAAAGTATGGGGATACATGGTAAAGAACAATGTATTAAAAAAAATAGCTGGGTGTGGTGGTGCACGCCTGTTATCCCAGCTACTCAGGAGGTTGAGGCAGGAGAATTGCTTGAACCTGGGAGGTGGAGGTTGCGGTGAGCTGAGATCATGCCACTGCACTCCAGCCTGGCCCCTGGTGATGGAGCTAGACTCTGTCTCAAAAAAAAAAAAAATGTATTAGACAATTTATTATAGTTCATTGTAGAATATCCATATATACTATAAAGTATAACTTAAATATATACAACAAAAATAAACAACAAATGAAACACTTCACTACATGAAAAATAAATTTCCCTAAGTAATTTTTTTTAAAAAAGGGATGATAAATAGGAGTTTTTTTGCATGCAAGCCTACCCTACAGATTTCAGATCTTTCTTTCCTCCAAATCTTATGAGTCAGTTTCTTAAAGTAAATCTGTTTTTTATATTTCCCATATTGGCTCTGTTTCTCTGGAGAACAGTTTCTGAAAAACACCACATGCTATACATTAAAAATCCCTGTTTTCTGCTATACAAACTGTAAGTATAAAGTATTCTCTTTTTTTTTTTTCGAGATGAAGTCTTGCTGTGTCACCCTGGCTGGAGTGACATGGCATAATCATGGCTCACTGCAGCCTCAACTTCCTGGGCTCAAGCAATCCTCCCACCTGAGCCTCCTGAATAGCTAGGACTACAAGTGTGCACCACCATTCCTGGATATTGAATATTGTTGATGAAGAGTGAGCTGAATACCTAAAGTAAGGGAAAGGGACCTGAGAGAAGTACTTGTTAAAAATATTTTACTCTCCAAGACATAATATCAGTACATCAAATGACCCTGGCCTCTTGTGTGGTATAGTACTTAAAGCTGGGGAGGCCTCTGTGTTTGAGTTTGGCTTTGACAATCAGTCAACGACTGCTATTTGACCATTATTTTGGTGTCAGCTTTCAGAAGGCTAGTTGAACACATAAGTTAGTGTCATTTCTGGTATTCCTCAAATTGTGCATGACCAAATAATCTGTAGTCAATTAAGCTTCTGTTATCATGTCTAGTCAGTACAAAATATGAAAAATAGAGCATTAGGCATATCATTTGCACTTATTGTTATTACATGAATCTTCACAATAAACAGATTTAAACACTCTAGATATAATGGAGAAGTAAAAATCTAAATACTAAAGATGTTAACATTCCAAAAGTTGAGATAAAAGTATATATTACCTTTACAAAAATAAAATCTATAATAATGAATGACTTCTTGAAAATGAATTGTCTGTATAAAAGCAATTATTGAAAATGTTCACACAATCTAAGAAATAGGAAAATATATCTAGAGACAGTAAGACTACCAAAAAGTTTGCATTCACTAAATAACCTTAGGAAAAATATTAATCGTATATCTTATAAGCCAACAAGTGATTGAAAATTAATATAAATCAAAATAATGGAGATGAAATTATATCTTAATCCTCATATGTGTTTTGGCTACTAACATGAGAGCCAATATTATGGCTATTAAAAAGTAAAGTTTGTAAAGTACATTTAACATTAATTTATTTAAATCCATTTCATTTCCTAAGGACACAAAATTTTTACTTGAAATTTTTCTCAAGTGATAGTGTAAATGAACAAGTCAAGGCAAAAAAAAAAAAATGCACACACACACAAATACTCACATACACACAACCACAGGCACCCACACACCCAAAGACAAAAATCTATACCTGAGTATAGTATGAAAGCATCTTTTCAAATAATGTGCAGAAGCTTGAGTTCTTAAGTTGACTTCAACAAAGTTATATAACATCTTTTAAACCAAACTTAACTGGAAGATAAGTTTGCACCTTATTTAATGATTTTTGAAGAGTAAGAATTAGAGCTTAATCATTTGGTGGTAACGTCACTATTGCCAATTCCCTCTACTGAAAGAAATAGGTTTAAAAAAGAAGGCTTGCTCTTGTTCCCCCACTCACATCAACTGAAAGCAAGAGTCTTTTGTAGCAATGCAAATGTTTCCTATAAGAATTATAGTAGCAATTAAACATTTTCACATTTTGGAACTACCAAGAAATTATTGTTCCATCTTTAAAATAAAATTTGGGTAAAGTTATAATTTTTAAAATGAATTATACTTTACACATAAGGCTAATCTTTATAAATACCCCCAATAAATTCATTCTATGATGCTGATATTCAACTTTGGTTTCTGTTTTAACCAAATATCGAATTTAACAATCAATCATTTGGTAGGCAGCCAAATATTCCTATAATCACAGCTATTCTTACAACAGGATTTAAAGTCTTAATCATACAAACTGGAATTAAGATCTAATGCTCTGACGCCCTCTTACATAGTCTTCTGGAGATCACAGAACTCCTAAAACCTCATATTCAAGTATACTGCTAAGTTCACCTAATTCCCATAAATGGGAAGCTCAGTGCAATCCTTGTGATTCACTAAAATGTGTCCTGAATATCATGATTGTGGTTCAAAGTGAAGATTAATGTGGCTTCCACCTTTTCAGTGTTAAATGCACTAAACAGCCCTAGCATAAATGGTTTTTGCTAGTGGCGGAAACATTTTCACTACAACATTTCTAGAAATCAATTAATATTGGAAATGATCTGAACATTTTTAAGGATTCTGGCATATATTTTCAAAATTGCACCCATTCGTTCTCCCACTAGCTGTACATGAAGGTAAAGGTTGTGCATTTACAGCAGCAGGCCCTTCTGTCAAGCCTTCTCAACGGGGTATAGAAGTAATACTTTTAGCTAGGTAATTGATGACAGAACAGTCACAATGACTGGGTACTTTTTTCCTTTAATCAATTTCAGGCAAAATGAGTCATCTTATGATTTCATTGTAAACTGCATAAAAAGATGATCTTTTTCTGTATCAAGCATTCAACATAGGAATCTCAAAATCACATTAATTTCACCGAACCCTCTTTTCAGAATGTCCATAGAGCTTTCTTTCTACCAGTCTAATTAGATTTAGATGTGAAAATATAAAATATCTTTAAGTGTTACATAAAAGAGGTTTTGTAATTCATACATTTGTCTAGATTTTAACATGAATCATAAAAAAAATAAGGAAATTTTTCTAAAAATCAACTGTGCTACAATACTGTACCAAAGTAGCAATACAAGCAAGAATGATCCTGCTAGTAGTGAAATACATATTGTTTAAAACTGTCCTACATTATTGCAATATTTTATTCTATTTTATTTTATTTATTTTTGAGACAGCTCTGTCACCCAGGCTGGAGTGCAGTGGCATAATCACAGCTCACTGCAACCATGACACCCTGGGTTCAATTCTCCCACCTCAGTCTTGAGTAGCTGGGAGCACAGGAGCATGCCACCTAACCTGGCTCTTTTTTTTTTTTTTTTTTTTTTGAGATGGAGTCTCATTCTGCCATCTAGGATGGAGTACAGTGGCATGATCTTGGCTCACTGCAACCTCTGCCTCCTGGGTTTAAGAGATTTTCCTGCCTCAGCCCCCCAGGTAGCTGAGACTACAGGTCCTGCCACCATACCTGGCTAATTTTTGTATTTTTAGTAAAGAGAGGGTTTCACCATATTGACCAGGCTGATCTCAAACTCCTGATCTCAAGTGATCCTCCCACTTCGGCCTCCAAAGTACTAGGATTGCAGGCATGAGCCACTGCGCCTGGCCCCAGCTCATTTTTGTTTTTTGTTTTTTGTTTTTTTTTGTAGATATGTGGTCCCACTATCTTGTCCAGGCTGGTCTTGAACTCCTGAAGTCAAGGGATCTGCCCGCCTCAGCCTCACAAAGTGCTGGAATTACAGGAGTATGCCAGTGCGCCTGGGCTGTAAAACTCCAAATACAAGGAATAATAGTATTTTATAATCAGTGTCACTTGTATCAGTCAGAGTTTCCAGAGAAGCATAACCAATGGTAAAGGGATGATAAAGACAAAGATGGAGAATGATGGAGATAGGTGATAGATACAGGGAGATTTATTTTAAGAAATAGGCTATTACAATTGTGTTATCTAGCAAGCTGGAACTCCATAGAGCAGGCTAGCGAGTTGAAAATTCAAGCAAGATTTTTATGTTGACTTGAAGCAGAATTCTTTCTTTCCTGGAAAGACTCACTCTTTGCTCTTAAACCCTTCAATTGATTGGATGAGGCCAACCCACATTATGAAGGGTAATCTTTCCTTAATGTCACCTGATTTTAAAAGTTTATCGCATCTGCAAAATACCTTCACAGCAACATCTAGACAGACAAACAATTGAGCACCATATCCTATTCAAGTTGACACACAAAATTTAACTGTCCCAACTATGTACATCAATTACTACAAGTCATATTCAAAGAATGGACATAATTTTTGAAGGTACAGATATTTTGTAATGGCCATGTGTTTCTGTTTAAATTAATTTATCTCAGAAAACTTTTCAAAATATTACTGTTACATGTATTCCTCTTTTGGAGATTATAGATGACTTCAAATAGCAAAAAAAGTTTTATTTTTAAGTGTAATAAAATGTCCTTTTTAAAGTATAGCTCTCAGATCATAAAAATCTGGATATATTAGAATATTTATATTTATACCTATAGCCAATTCAGCATTCAAGGTGGACATATATACTCAAGGAAATATTTTCTTCAAAATTCATATGATAGGCTGTAAACAACTATGCTACCAACAGATAAAATGCTAATTTTAATATATAATTCAAAAGTTGCTTGTCAATAAAGAGATGTACAGATAATATAAATGGATTTTTAAAGAATTGTTTCACTGTTTTGTTTGAAGTCATTACTATGAGGACGATAAGTAATAGGTACGAAAATATGATAAATAGTAGATACTAGAGTATTTTCTAGGTTGTGATAAAATGTGGCCTAAACTACCCTTGCAACCTTATGATCATTACCATGTTCTAACTCATCTCCGTAAGAAAAAAAAGTTGGAAATAGGCAATTTGATGATATAAAGGAATTTCTTTGAAAAGAGATGTAGCTCTGAAAGAAATTTCCTCTCTTTTACAGAGTGTTCAGGTCTGTTATTTTTCCACTTCTCTTTGTTAGGAAAGACCAATTGTACTTTCCTACTCAAACCAAGCAAGAGCTCAGCTAAAGACCCCATCAGAGTAACAGGAAGCACTTGTGGGAAAGGATGAATCTTACTCCTAGATGGATTCTAGTAAACTGCAGAAACTTGTTTACTACTATCAAGGCAGAGCACATATGGGTTCTTATAGAGTCAAATCATGTAAAAGGAAATTGCCCTAGACAATAAGGTGAAGAGAGAAGCTGCATTTCACCAGCACTCTTGCGAAAAGTGAAGGTTTTCCGTGTTTCATGTTACACACTAGGAGGTAGCTGGGGTAGTCCCAGCTTAAAAGGATCCTTCAAAAAATGACTGCTTGTCAGGGAGCAGAGACCCAAGAATAATAATGCTACAGGGCAGTAGCTGAGAGTATGACATTAAAAGTGACCAGAGAATGCAGTTCCCAGGTGTATTTCAGAAGCCCGGGGGTGATGGGGGAGGTTTCATGGAGAAGGAGCAGGCAAGTGTTCAAAGATTCTATAGAAACGCCCTAAGAAGAAGGAACTCGTGATTGGACTCCTTCAGTGGCAGCGCGTATTAGGTATTCCTCAGTTGCTAAGAGGGGACCACACATAACCTCTACAAAGTATAATGGCTTTTGCCTCTTGACCTTTTAAACATCATCCCCACTCCCACCACCCTCGAGGAAACAGAAGCAACCTGATAAATGAGAGAGGTAAAAGGACAAGGTGGGGTGAAGGGACAGATCATGCACTTTTCCCACTGTGAAAGCAGAATAGCAGGCCTGTTTACTAAAGGGGGAGAAACTTTGGATTGAAAAAAGGTCAGCATACTTTATTATAAAGACAGAGCTGCATATGATTGTAGCATGCAAATAGATATTTCATTGCTATAAAAATTCATGGCGACTTCAACTAAATCACATATATTATGATTCTGAGCTAATGTTATCCAAGTAATAGTGTATTTCGAATAGTTTACTAGATATATTTTATTCCAGAGGCACTAAAATATTAAAAACAGATTATACCAGCCCATGGCTCAGTATGAAACATATTTATGTTTCTTACACTAACAATAACTTAATACCATCATCTGTGGGTAGATGATAGATTTTCTTGTTGACATATTCATGAGGAAACCTGACATATTTGAATATAGCATAAACTTTGGTAAAATTTAGATGTATTGCTTTGTAAGATTTTTATAACTTAAATATGAATAACTCATGTTTTCATCAAAAAGGATGCTACAAAACAAATATCACCAGTGTTACTATATAATTTATAGTTAGACATCTTTCATATCTTTATAAATACCACATAATTATACAAATATAAATGGTTAATATCTACCCTCAATCAGCAATGATTTTGTATTCAATGTGAGGGCCTCAATTTAGCGACTTTTTCTCTTGGGGGGAAAAAAGAAAATAACATTTTTTAATTCTACTATAGATCAGCTATAATTTTTTTTAGTCTATGTCTGAAAACAGACTTTGGACTCAAATCTGGACACTCTCACTTTTGATAAGAAAAGTTAAGAGTGCACACTATTGAAATAACCACAAGAAATCAGGCAGAAACTAGGACGTGAACTTAAATGTATGCTCTTCCTAGCTATATAACCTAATATATTAGAATTTCCTTAATAGTGCATGATTTATAATCAGTGTTTCTCATATTTTATTACTACTTATGGAATGCATATTTTGATGTCTTGTAGGATTATTAGCAATAGGATTTTTCTTGTCATTGATTTTGACTAAGGTACACAGAAAAAGAAAGACACATGCAAAATAGTTAAAAATTGATAAACAAATAAAAATAAAAACTTAGACTAGGAAAAAAATAATGGGGATTATAGTCAGTAATGTACCTAGAAATACCTAAACAGTATTACAACATATAAAAATATTGATAATATTTTCATACACCTCCCTATTTAATATAAAATGTCATTTTACTCTTTCCTTCTTCATATTTCCCAAATTCCTTCTGACTCTACTCTCATTATCGTCAAGTTACCCTCTTCCCTAATGACGCACCAAGTCACTCACCATAGCCTACCAACTAATTTCTCACCTGGAGGTTTCTCCTTTCTAATTCATCCTACACACTTCTTTTAGACTCATCTCTCTAATATACTTAATCATACCATTCTTTATTTTATTCATGAACTATTTATTGACTGCTATGTTTTGTCCCGTAAAGCAAATTTGATCTCTGCTTCACTGAAGTTTGCCATCTACTAGGAGACATAGTAAACAAATATTCTTTTTTTTTTTTTTTTTTTTTTAGAAATTTCTAGGCAAAGGAAACAGCAAGAGAGAAGTTTCTAAGGCAAAAGCGTAACTATGTGCTGTAGGAACTGCAAAGTGTCCAGTGGGCCTGGAACATAATGAACAATACAGAGGAAAATAACAAATGGTGTCAAAGAAGGAGCAGAGGCATACCTGGTAGGGCCATGTAAGTTATTGTAATATCTGTGGCTTTTACTCTGAGTGAAGTTGGAAGCTATAAGGGTTTTGGGCAGAGTAATGACATCATCTGATTTAAGGGTTTTTTTTTTTTTTTTTTTTTTTTTAGAAAGAAACAGCAAAAGAAAGAAAAAAAGAATGTAAGATAGAAAGAGGAAGAAAAAGAGGGAGAGAGAATGGGATTCTTGTTTTATTGCCCAGGCTAGAATACAGTCTAAAAATGCGTATTAAAAACCTCTTTTATGCCAATAATTGTGTTTAACAATGGAGACAGGAAGGAATAGGGGATGA
>CAUYQU010035763.1:0-21254 GCA_963574635.1 Cheracebus regulus
GTTCTTAGTTTCTTTGCATTGGGTTAGAACATGTTCTTTTAGCTCACAGAAGTTTCTTATTATCCACCTTCTGAAGCCTGATTCTGTGAGTTCATCACACTCACCCTCCGTCAAGCCTTGTTCTCTTGCTGATGAGGAGCTGCGATCCCCTGTAGGAGTAGAGGCATTCTGATTTCGGGTGTTCTCAGCCTTTTTGCACTGGTTTCTTCCCATTTTTATGGATTTATCCACCTGTCGTCTTTGTAATTGCCGACTTTCAGATTGGGTCTCTGAGTGGACGTCTGGCTTGTTGGTGACGAAGTTTTTTCTGTTTCTTAGTTTTCCTTCGGGGGGCGCCCCTTCCCTACAGAGCTGGGCCTTCCTGGGTTCAGCTGTGCTTGTTCTCAGTCCTCAGCGCTTCCAATTGCTG
The DNA here is from genome assembly GCA_963574635.1 of Cheracebus regulus. NCBI lineage: Eukaryota > Metazoa > Chordata > Mammalia > Primates > Pitheciidae > Cheracebus > Cheracebus regulus. The sequence continues at coordinate 410 of CAUYQU010035763.1, forward strand.
TTCTCCTTGTGGGGATGGGACTGGCCGAGCCCGACTAAAAGGGCATCCAATCCTATACACTCTGCACCGAGAAGCACCACGCTGGCCAAAAGAGTCGCGCTGGCGACCCATGTGGCTCCTTTGCCGGTAATCTCCCAGTCTATGGGCATCAAAAATTCGTCTGCAATTGTGGCATCCACTTGCTCTCTGAGCTTTCACTGGGAGCTACAATCCTGAGCTGCTGCTACACGGCCATCTTAAATATCTCTCCCGCAAATTTTCATATCTTATTTCTTCTGGGTTATACTTGGCTCTTTGGCCTTTGGTTCCTTAACTGTACTTCCATCTAAAATTTCAGGATTGACTTCAGTTAATAGTAATCTGTAACAATTTTTCAAATTTAAGCTTGTAGGATCAGAAATATTTCACTTTTTGCATTAAATGCATCCCATGATTATAGATAAGTAGTATTATTTTATTTTCTTCAATTCTAAAGATCATCTATTCCCCACTGAGCTTTTTTATTTCACATTAATTTATGTAGAAAAGTGTTTTTAAATTTCTAAGCTTACGGTATTGTGAGTTATCTTTGTGTTATTTAAAAAATCTCCTTAAACTGATAAGCAACTTCAGCAAAGTCTCAGATACAAAATCAATGTGCAGAAATCACAAGCATTCCTATCCACAAATAACACACTAAAAGAGAGCCAAACCAATAGTGAACTCCCATTCACAATTGCTATAAAGACAATAAAATACCTAGGAATACAACTAGCAAAGGATGTAAAGGACCTCTTCAAAGAGAACTGTGAACCACACTACTCAAGGAAATAAGAGAGGACACAAACAGATGGAAAAGCATTCCATGCTCATGGCTGGGAAGAATCAATATTGTGAAAATGGCCATACTGCCCAAAGTAATTTATAGATTCAATGCTACTCCCATCAAGCTACCTATGTCCCTCTTCACAGACTGGAAAAAAATCACCTTAAACTTCATATGAAACCAAAAGAGAGTCCACATAGCCAAGACAATCCTAAGCAAAAAGAACAAAGCTGGAAGCATCACGCTACCTGACTTCAAACTATACTACAAGGCTACGGTAATCAAAACAGCATGGTACTGGTACCAAAACAAAGGTAGAGACCAACGGAACAGAACAGAGGCCTCGGAGGTAATGCCACACATCTGCAACCATCTGATCTTTGATAAACCTGACAAAAACAAGCACTGGGGAAAGGATTCCTTGTTTAATAAATCGTGTTGGGATAAGTGGCTAGCCATAAGCAGAAAACAGAAACTGAACCACTTCCTGACACCTTACACTAAAATTAACTCCATTTGGACTAAAGACTTAAACATAAGACCTAACACCATAAAAACCATAGAAGAAAACCTAGGCAAAACCATTCCGAACATAGGCATAGGCAAGGACTTCATGGCTAAAACACCAAAAGCATTGGCAACAGAAGCCAAAAGAGACAAATGGGATCTAATTAAACTCCAGAGCTTCTGTACAGCAAAAGAAACAATCATCAGAGTGAACTGGCAACTGACAGAATGGGAAAAAATTTTTGCAATCTACACATCTGACAAAGGGTTAATATCCAGAATCTACAAAAACTGAAGCAGATTTACAAGAAAAAAAAACAAACCCATTCAAAAGTGGGTGAAGGATATGAACAGACACTTTCCAAAGAAGACATACATGAGGCCAACAAACATGAAAAAATGCTCATCATCATTGGTCATTAGAGAAATGTAAATCAAAACCACATTGAGATAACATCTCATGCCAGTTACAATGACAATCATTAAAAAATCTGGAGACATCAGATGCTGGAGAGGATGTGGAGAAACAGGAACACTTTTACACTGTTGGTAGGAATGTAAATTAGTTCAACCATTGTGGAAGACAGTATGGTGCTTCCTCAAGGACCTAGAAATAGAAATTCCATTTGACCCAGCAATCTCATTACTGGGTATATATCCAAAGGGTTATAAATCATTCTATTATAAAGACACTTGTACACATATGTTCATTGCGGCACTGTTTACAGTAGCAAAGACCTGGAAACAACCTAAAAACCCATCAATGATAGACTGGACAAGGAAAGTGTGGCACATATACACCATGGAATACTATGCAGCCCTAAAAAAAAATGATGAATTTATGTCCTTTGTAGGGACATGGATGAATCTGGAAACCATCATTCTCAGCAAACTGACACAAGAACAGAAAATCAAACACTGCATGTTCTCACTCATAAATGCGCATTGAATAATGAGAACACATGGACACAGGGAGGGGAGTATCACACACTGGGGTCTGTTGTGGGGGACTAGGGAAGGGACAGTGAGGGTAGGGAGGTTGGGGAGGGATAACATCGGGAGAAACGCCAGATATAGGTGATGGGGGGATGGAGGCAGTAAACCACCTTGCCATGTATATACCTATGCAACAATCCTGCATGATCTGCACATACCCCAGAACCTAAAGTACAATTAAAAAAAAAAAATATATATATATATATATAAAAAGTGATAACATTACAGTTAGAGATTATTATGTGTATGAAATTAATCTTGGAAAACCACTGAGACTTGCTCTATTTTCTATTTTATTGTTGATTTTCATGAATGGTTCCTGTTTCTTGCAACTATATATTCTTTAGTTGTTTGGTATAGTGTTCCATGTATAGTCATTTGATCATCCTTACTATATGTTACTCAAATATTCTTCATCATAATTTTTACCTGTTTCACCCATCAATTACTCAAAGATAGGTTTCTAAATCCCCACTGATGTGGCAATTTTCAGCATATTTTGCACATATACAGATGCTCCTTGACTTATGGTGGATTTATGTCCTGATAAACTCATAACTCAAAAATATTGGAAATTGCAATGTATTTAATATCCCAATAAATACATTGTAAGTAAAAAAAAACATAAGTTGAACTATCATAAGTTAAGCTGTTCTTTGACTTACAATGAGGTAATACCCCAATAAACCTATCATAAAGTTAAAAAATCCTAAGCTGAACCATAGTTAAGTAGGGGACCATCTGTATATATTTATAACTATTTATCTATATAAATATAGACATAGCCATGTATACACATGCATGAATGTGTATCATACAGATTTAAATCAGGTTAGAACTAACATATTAATATTTTTCTGGTAAATTGAACCCCATCTTCTCTTGTTCATTGGCCCTTGAAGTTTATTTTATCTGTTTTTAATATAACCAAAGTAGCTCTTTTTTGATTAGTATTCACCTGCCATATTATTTTGTATCATTATAACAATTCCTGTTTCCTTGCTGTTTTGGTAAAACCTTTGAACACTGCATATAGATTTAAAATAATTCTGTAGATCTGTTGGCATCATTTTTGTAGATATATGTTGACTTATTTCTAAAATTCCCATTTTTTCTATTTTTCTCTTTTTTAAATTTCAGCTTTCATTGAAAAGTATAACAGATATATAGGAAATTGCATAAAATTTACATATATTCCTTTAGGAATAACTTTAAAAAATAAATCTGTGGATCCAAAATCTAGGACAATATATAATTTTTTAATGTGAAACACAGTTATTTTATCAGTTGGGTATATTTTTTATGGCTCAGGAATGCATGAAATTACAAAACAATTTATTTGCCACCCCACCAAATATAAAATGGGACTGGAACAAAATCATGACAATAAAAATATCCCATTCATAATAAAGGAGGATGAGAGACTCATTGCAATTATGCAATGCTGCTGGATAGGCAATTTGAAGGCCCTTTTCCTTGGCAGTGGGGTAATTTCTTTGCTTAGACTGATTCTTCTTTTACGAAAAACTGTCTTTTATGGTACTCACCGAGATTCCAGCTCTAGACTTGGCATAATTATTTCTCTTTTATTATCCTTTGTGGCCCCATCATAGGACAAATGTGCATATATTAAGATTTTAAATAAACTAATAATTGTAGATGTGGAAAGGTTATCATTATAGTTGTAATTATAATACTATAATAATACAAAGATCTGAATGATTAGCTTCTCCCATATAATATTGTATTGAAAATATATGTATACCTTTTTTTTTAAATGAATATAATAAAACTGCTCTAATGGAAACAAAATCAAGCCTCCTTTTGCACCATGTACATTAATTGATCTTTGTTAATAAAGTGCAGATTTTCAAACACAACACACCGCAACACATTTGTCACCTTATTATTCCATCCAATCTGTGATATTAAGATTGTATGTGATCTCTTAAGATTCATTTAGCTCATTGTATATTCCCCCTGAAAGAAAGTAGGGATGTTAGACTCTCTCATTTGTTTCTTTCAATTTTTGCACAGGATGCCCTTTATTGTGCTAAATACATTTTTCTGTCCTCCTAGATCATTACATGTGAGATACAAAAGTTCCTTTTATCCTAATTTCGATCATGTACAATTTTTAAATTTATTAGTTAAAAGTATCATAGTTATTTCTACTTTTTAGTAGCATTTGAAGATAAGAGATAAATAACTCACCCAGAATTATCTGGATGATTCAGTTAAATTTAAATGTATTATGTGATAGGCTGTTGAATTTTTCTGCAGTGTAATATGAATTGTGTAAATGAAAATGTTTACTTAAATGCAGCTCTAGTCTCACTTATATTTTCTATTCTATTTTACATTTTAAAAAAGCTAAATGTAATTTTTGTAAGAGCTCCATTGAAACACAGCTGCCGGACAGCATCGCATAATGTGGACAAGTGACAGTGGGAGGGAACAGTCAGAAATTAGGTCAATTTTCTGGTTCAAAAGCTTCGCTGGGGATGGTGGAAATGGGAAACAGAAAAAAGCAGGGGTTACAATCCTAATTTCAGATAAAACAGACTCTAAACCCACAAAGATCAAAAAAGACGAAGGTTTTATATAGCGCTCAAGGGTTCAAGAAGAAGACCTAACTATCCTAAATATATATGCACCCAACTCAGTGGCACCCAGATTCATAAAGCAAGTACTTAGAAACCTACAGACTTAGACTATTACACAATAATAGTGAAAGACTTCAACATTCTACTGGTGGTATTAGACAGATCATCGAAGCAACAAATTAACAAAGATATTCAAGACCTAAACTCAACATTGGATGAAATAGATCTGAGAGACTTTTACAGAACTCTCCAGCCAAAAACAACAGAATATACATTCTTCTAATTGCCACATGGCATGTACTCAAAAGTTGGCCACATAATTGGACATAAAACAATATTCAGCAAATGCAAAATAACTGAAATTATACCAAACACACTCTTGGACCACAGTGCAATAAAAGTAGAAGACAAGACTGAAAAAAATCACTAAAAGTTATGCAGTTACATGGAAATTAAACAGCATGATTCTGAATGACATTCAGATAACTAATTAAATTAAGGCAGAAACCAAGAAGGTCTTTAAAACTAACACAAAGGTACAACATACCAGAATCCCTGGGACCCAGTTAAGCAGTGTTAAGGAGAAAGTCTATGACACTAAATGCCCACATCAAAAAATTATAAAGATATCAAATTAGCAACCAAACATTACCATTTGAGGAACTAGAGAAATGAAAGCAAACCAACCCCAAAGCTAACAGAAGACCAGAAATACTCAAAATCAAAGCTAAACTGAAGAAAGTTAAGACACAAAAATCATACCAACAAATCAACAAATCTAAGAGTTGGTTCTTTGAAAGAATTAATAAAGTAGACTGCTAGCTAGATTAATAAAGAAATAGAGAAATATTAACATGATTACAATCACGATGACAAAGGAGACATTATCACTGACCTCACAGAAATACAACAACTACCAAAAAACCTTCAGACACTGCTGTGAATACCGCTATGCACACAAGCAAGAAAACTTAGAAGAAATGATAAATTCCTGGAACCCTACAACTTCTCAAACTTAACTAGGAAATAATTGAATCCCTGAGCAAACCAATAATGATTTCCAAAATTGAATCAGTAGTAAGAAGGCTTTTAACAAGAAAAAGATCAGGACAAGATGGATTCACAGCCTAATTCTATAAGATACATATACAGTGTCCTGACCATTTGTGTACATGTCACTTGCAAACACATTTTTCAAGATATTCACCTGAGAGTAAAACCTTGGTCACAGTATGTGAATTTAAGCTTTGCAAGATAAATTCAATTTGTTTGCTAAGTTTTTGTGCAAGTTACATTTTTATAAAGAGTGTATACTACATGTTCTCATAAGTGGGTGTTGAACAGTGAGAACACATGGACACAGGGAGAGGAACATATATATCTTATATATAACGGAACATGTATATATATGTGAATGAAATGGTACCATTACTGCTAAAACTATTTCAAAAAATTGAGAATGAGAGACTCCTCCCTAACTCAGTCTTTGAGACCAGCATCATCCTGATACCAAAACCTGATGGAGACACAACAATAAAGGAAAACTTCAGGCAAATATCCTTGATAAAAATTGATGCAAAAATGCTCAGCAGAATACTAGCAAACCAAATCCAGCAGCACATCAAAAAGCTAATCCACATTAATCAAGTAGGCTTTAGCTCTGGGATGCAAGTTTGGTTCAATATATACAAATCAATAAATGATATTTACCACTTAAGCAGTACTAAAAAACAGAAATCGCATGATTTTCTCCGTAGATGCAGTTAAGGCTTTTGATAAAATTCAGTATCTCTTCATGTAAACAACCCTCAACAAACTGGGCATTGAAGGAACACACTCTAAAATAATAACAGCCATCTATGGCAAACCTACAGTGAACATCTTACTGAATGGGTAAAAGCTGGAAGCATTCCCCATGTAAACCAGAGTAAGACAAGGATGCCCAATCTCACCACTCCTACTTACCATCCTACTGGATGTCCAGGTCAGAGGCAGTCGGCAAGAGAAAGAAATAAAAGCCATCCAAATAGGAAGAGAAAAAGTCAAACTATTCCTTTTCACAGATGATATGATTCTATACCTCGAAAGTCCCATGGTCTCTGCCCAAGAACTCCTTGATCTGATGAAAAGCTTCATCAGAGTGTCAGGATGCAAAATCAATGTACAAAAGGCAGTAGCATTCCTATACAAGAACATGTAAGTTTCTAAGCTTACATGGCTTACATGGCTCTAGCCATGCCTCTTATTGTTCAAATAATCACTATCCAAAATTTTGTATATATCCTCACTTTATGGATGAATCTATAGATTTTATTTTGGAAGTTTTACTTCAGCTTACCATTTTAAAATTGTATACTATTTTATGATTTGTGGTTTTCATTGTGCTTCTAACATTTATCTAGATTGATGCATGAGCCCCATTAATATTATTGCGGTAATTTAATTCATTGTATGCATATACTACAATGTATTTATGTATTCTACTATTGCGTATCATTTGTGGATTGTTTACAGGTTTTGATTATTATGCAAATAGTCTCCTGACCATTTGTTTACATGTCACTTGCAAACAGACACACGTTTTTCGAGATATTCACCTGAGAGTCCTTGGTCACAGTATGTGAATTTTAAGCTTTGCAAGATAATTCCAACTTGTTTGCTAAGTTGTTTGTGCAAATTACATTTTTATAAATAGTGTATACCACATGTTCTCACTCATAAGTGGGTGTTGAACAATGAGATCATATGGACACAAGGTGAGGAACATCACACACCAGGGCCTATCAGGGATGGAGGGCTAGGGAAGAGATAGCATTAGGAGAAATACCTAATGTAGATGACAGCGTGATGGATACAGCACACCACCATGGCAGGTGTATACCTATGTAACAAACCTGCACATTCTGCACATGTCCCCCAGAACTTAAAGTATAACTAAAAAAATAAAAATATAAAGAGTATATAACAGTTTCCTTTAATTTATACATGTCAGTGCATGTACATGACATCTTAAAACTTACTATTTTTATGGCTGACTTTTGAACATGCTAAAATACTTCTTTGTAGATTTGATTTACATATCTCTAATTAGTAGTGGTTTCAGCATTATTTCAAGTATGTATTAGCACCTTTTTTCCTTTTTTATGTAACTTCTCTTCCTGATCTTGTTATTTTTTTCCAAAAATTATGCATGTTGTCCCTTTCTTTTTGATTTTCAGATATTATATAATTTATAGAGACAACTTTGTTAGTGATAAATATTGCAAATATTTTCTCCCACTTTGTGAATTGTCATCTTTTTCTCCTTTTATGGTGTTTTTAATAAAAAGAGTTATTTAATGTAATATAGTCAGTTACAGCATTTTATTATGTGTGTAGCTCATGAAATACATCTCTACTCCCCAAAGCATGAAGATACGTCTGTATTTTCTTCTGAATGTTCTAAAGTTTTGCCTTTTACTTATTTCTTTTTAACTTTTAAAACATCCTGTTCTCTGTCATTGGTAGGTACATTTTTCCCCAAAAGTTTAATTATGTTTCAATAGTTGCGAAGACAGAGATACATTTAATACATAAAAATCAGAACCTCAACAGAACCCCAGAGGTGAGCAGAGTAGGTAGGTAAGTTGTGATGTATACAGCAAATAGAACATCACTGCTGTTTTGGGGGCATAGGGAAATATATACAATATTGTATTCAGTGTTCTACCTCATCAATGCCAGCTAACTGATTTTTGGTTGTTGTTGTTGTTGTTGGAGGTGGAGTCTCACTCTGTCACCCAGGCTGGAGTTCAGTGGCACCATCTCGACTCACTGCAACCTCCACTTCCTGGGTTCAAGCAATTCTCCTCCCACAGCCTGGCGAGTAGCTGTGATTACAGGTGCACACCACCATGCCCAGCTAATTTTTGTATTTTTGGTAGAGACGGGGTTTTGACATGTTGGCCAGGCTGGTATCAAACTCCTGACCTCAAGTGATCCACCCACCTCAGTCTTCCAAAGTGCTGGGATTACAGGTGTGAGCCACCACACCCAGCCCAGGTTGCTGTTTATTGGGATCTTCTTCCACGGTTGGAGACCAGAGTGGTGGAGGTAGAAGCCGTCCTGATACCAATGCTGTTGGTCCTATGGGTAACTAGTACCTCTTTTTAGAAGCAGGCCTCTGGGGCCTGTCAGTGCTGGATGAATACTTATTGGCTAATAATGTAAATTTGTGATAGAAACCAAGAGCCACAGAAACTGGTGGAGAAAGGAGTAAACAGCTGGTTGTCATGGTAGTAGTTATAGATGAAACTTATTTATTACTCTTGTGGGTAAATTAACACATACAAGGAAACCCAGGATGCATATAAATAGGTAGTTTGTTTAAAGGAATTATTGGCAATGACCCTACAAAAATGACTTAAAAATTGGCAGGATTGTTTCTGAAGTTGATGATACAATGACTAAATGATTAAAAGCCATTTATATTTAAATCCATAATATATAAAGTTGATTTTTATTAATCTTGTGAAATTTTGATTCTGAACAATTTTTCCATAAGGATATCTGAGTGTATGATAACAATCTATTGAATAATCAGTCTATCTTTTCCTAATGGATCTATCTCTGGGTTAATACTACTCTCTATGTTACCTATAAGTAATTGTGATGGTTAATTTTATGTGTCAACTTGATAAGCCATGAGGTGACCAAATTAAACATAATTTCTTGGTGTGGCCATGAGGGTGTCTGAGTGTTAAATTAGCATTTTAATTCATGGAAGGCATTCACTTCTTCGTTTGCTTCCTGTCTGCCTACTTAAGCTGTGGCATCTTCTCTCATCTTCTAAGGCTCTTGAACTGGGATTCAACTTCCCTGGTTTTCACATCTTTGACTCAGAGTGAATTACATCATTGTTTCCAGCTCGTACACAACAGATCATGGGACTTCTCAACCTTCATTATTGCATAAAGAAATTTTCTATGATTAATTTTATTTTCCTTCTATATCTATCCATCTGGCTCTATCGTTATCATCGTTATCATCATAATCAACTAGTTCATACTTGGTTCTGTTTCTCTGGTAAACCCTGACAAATACAGTAACTGTATAACACACTTTTTGATATATTGAAGGTTAATTTCTCCCACAGTTTTTTCCTTCTCAACATACAATTGTCTATGTTAGAATCATTTCTTTTCATATAGATTTTAGAACCAGCATGTTGCTATGATAAATGTTAGTTTTTAAAATTATACTTTCCAGATCTGTGGCTGTTGTGCTGAAATGCAATACATTTATATGTACTGATTTAGTTTCCCAAAATAGTGCTAATATCTTAACTATTTTTACCAGATTAATCTGTATGTAATTTTGTTTCCTCTCCCACATCGATTTCAGAAATTGATTACTAAGGGTCTTTCAAATTTAGTTCAAATTTTGTTTGTAATATCACTGATTATAAAAATAAGTGAGAGGAGATTTGATATGTCTCTCCATAAATATTACATAATTCTCTATTTATATAGATCTTTATTGTTGATAATGAATAAAACTTTATACTTTTCTAGCTCTTTTCAGGTTTACTGTTGCTATCTTAAAAAAGTATTTAAAGTGAATTTCCTGATTATTGGAGTAGACAATTGCCGTTAAGTTTTAGATAATGATATTTGCTGGATACTTTGGTAAACTTTCTAATTAATTCTAATAGGGCATCTGTAGTTCTATTAGTGTTTCTATTTAGATGGACTATCAGATGCATATAATGCATTATTACTTTGCTTTGTATTTTTCTTGACTTAGTGAACTGGCTGAGCTTTCCAAGACATGGTTGAACTGAAGTGAAGATAGAGAGTATTCTTCTATTTTTCCTCATTTAAATGAGCTCAATTGTATTAGGTTATGATAAATTTATTAGGTGATAAATTTATTTATCACCATTATGAATGATGATTGCTGTTGATGTCTGAGATCTGATTTGGGATGAGCATTAATACCCTGTAAGTTTCTATTTTGGCCAAGAAAATTTGTTTGATAATTTTTCCTTGAAAGTTGGTTTCTTATATTTTCAGTGAACAGGCTTTCAATCTTTGTCTGTACCTCTTGATTTGATCGTACAATTTTCTATTCAAATATCTGAAATTGGTAAATGACATTTGAAAATTTGCTTATATAATATCACTCTGTAATCATAATAGTCATGATTTACTATATTTTTAAGGATTCGTACTATTCTGTTATTTTATTTAGAACATTTACTGCTAAATTCATAAGTAATGGGTCTATAGTTTTTCTAATATTGTAAGTTTCATTTTGGTATTAAGATTATATTTTTCCATAGAATAGTTGAAGAATAATTTAATTTTTTCTAATTTCTTTGACTAGTATATATAAAATTGGAATTATTTCTCCCTTCAAATCTTTATAATAGTGCCCTACCAAATTTTAGGTAAGCCATCAGAATTTGGATGATCAGAAGGCTCCAATAAACAGTAATCTGGCATTGATCATGAAGATTATTTAGGCCTACCGAAAAAATCTTTGTGTGAAGAGTTTTTAAAAATAAAGCTAAATCAGGTTTCCTACTTGTTAAATCAGTTTTTGATATTTGTCTATATCATCTGAGTTCTCAGATTTATAGACATCAGGATTCTCACACTATGTTTTTATTCTCTTTTAAACCTCTTCTGTATTTGTGGTTATATCTTTTCATTAGTATTAGTGTTTCTTTGGAATTCTTATTTTACTTAACTATTTGTTTAAACATTATTTTATTAATCTTTTCAAATAACCAAGTTTTTGATCTGTGTTATATTTTTAATAATCATATTAATATTGTCCTGAATGCAAATACCAGGTTTCTGGATAAGGGCAGGTTTATTATTATTATACACATAATAGTGGCTATGCTAGTTTCCCTTTGCCTCAGTGCTGCTTAACCCTGGCATAAAACTATGAGAGATGAATGTCATCATATGCATAATGGAGTAGGTAAAAAATACTAAAAGTGTAAATCTGAGCATTTATATAGAAGAGAGAGTTTCTTCTCATCCCCTTATAAAAGGAGGAGAAAAATACTTTTCTCCTTCGGAAGAATTCTTAGTTTCTACTCTCATACTTTGTAATGTAAATAAGTTTCTCCAGTAGAAAGATAAGACTAGTGTCTTTATAAAATGTCTCCATCTTTATAACCCAGGACGTCTATAATCCAAGGTTCATCCTCCTTTGAAATCTCAACATGTATATTTTCAGAAGGAAACTCCTTGTAGGTGGTCTCTCACTATATTATCTGCTATAATTTAGCTTCTAGACTCGTTGGTAAGCTCAGATTCCACATTTTTGTAAGATTTACTAAAAAAAAAAACCCTAGTGTGCAGAAACAAAACTGTTCTCTCTACAGCCTCACTTTGAGCTTCTGCTTTATTTTTTATGAATGTCTGCTATATATTTTATTATTTCTTTTATTCTTGTTTACTTGGTTTTATCTGTGTGGTTCTTATGTTTTTAAGTTAGATACTTACCTTGTTTTTGAACTATATATATAGAACTAACTCTCTCTCTCTATATATATATACATTGAAGCCATACAATTCCTAAGTTAAACTTATGCTGTATCTAAGTTGCTATGTTCCTTATGCTATATTCCATGACACTCTTCAATGTAATTTAATTTTTTGTTGTCTCGTTAAATATTTTAATATTATTTTTATTAAAGTTATATTGCAGTGTTCAGAAGAAAAAAATGACTGACAGACAAACAAAGTTACTTTTCTGGTGTTATTACAAGTGCTATTAATATACATGAGAAAAATATAAGATAATGAACTTTAGCCAGTTTCTGATATGAATTACACAAAGTGACATGATCAAGTGTTAACTACTAGTTTTATGGCTATTTTGCAATATTTAGCACTTTTCACAATTGAAATACTTAATTGATATTTTTGTAGAATCACAGGCAGTTAGAAAAAATGACAGAGATGGTTTTATAAATTCTGTCCAATTTCCTCCTGATAACATTGTGCAAACCTATAGTATAATACTGCAAACAGAATTTTGACATTGATAACATCCACCAATCTTATTCAGATTTTCCCAGATTTACTTGTGCTCATTTGTGGATGTTTTCTTCTTATTTTCCTTTTGTTTTCTTGAGGCAAAGTCTTGCTCTGTCACACAGTCTGGAGCGCAGTGGCGTGTGATCTTAGCTCACTGCAACCTCTGCCTCCCAGGTTCAAGGGATTCTCCCCTCCTCAGCTTCCCAAGAAACCGGATTACAGGTATCTGCCAACAAGCGAGGCTAATTTTTATATTTTAGAAGAGGCGGTGTTTCGCCATGTTGACCAGGCTGGTCTCCAACTACTGGCCTCAAGCAATCCACCCAACTCAGCCTCCCAAAGTGTTGGGCTTACAGGCATGAGCCATGGTGCCTGGCCTTTGTATGTTTTTGTGCATGCTGATTTGTGTACAGTTTTATCACATGTGTAAATTATGTGTTCATGACACAGTCAAAATAATTAACTGTTCTAACAGTACAAGAATCCCTTGAGTTGCCCTTTAATAACAAACATAATTCACACCCTCCTTTCTGTCTTAATCCTTAGTAACCACCATTCTGTCTTCCATTTTTTAAATTGTATAATTTCAGACATGTTATATAAGCCAGAAAACTAGCATGAAGATCTCCAAGAATGTCCTTAGAGGAATAATCACAAATAACAAAAATTATTTCAAAACCATCATGTAATGGGGTTGCTGGGTTGATTGGTAGTTCTGTTGTAAACATTTTGAGGAATCTCCATGCTGCTTTCCACAATGGTTGAACTAATACCCAGAGGAATATTTATATCTATATCTAATAGATATAAATATATCTAGATAGATAGATATATCTATATCTAGATAGATAGATATAGGCTCCAGCCTGTGTGACAGAGCAAGACTGCCTCAAGAAAACAAAAGGAAAATAAGAAGAAAACATCCACAAATGAGCACAAGTAAATCTGGGAAAATCTGAATAAGATCGGTGGATGTTATCAATGTCAAAATTCTGTTTGAAATATTATACTATAGGTTTGCACAATGTTATCTGTATATCTATATCTATCTAGATAGAATGATATATAGACAGAAATATATATATATATATATATATATACATATAAAATTCTACCAAAAAGATACATGCAGGCAAATGTTCATTGCAGCACAATTCACAATAGCAAAGACATGAAGTTAACTAAATGTCCATCAGTGACAGACTGGATACAGAAAATGTGGTACATATACACCATGGAAATAGTATGCAGCCATAAAAAAGAAGATCATGCCTTTTACCAAAACATGGATCGGGCTGGAGGATATTATTCTTAACAGACTAATGCAGAAACAGACAACCAAATACCACATGTTCTCACTTATAATTTGAAGCTAAGTTATGAGACCTCATGAACACAAAAAAAGGGCAAAACAGACACTGGGGTCTGCTCAAGGATGAAGGGTGGGAGAAAGGAGAGGCAGAGAAAAAAATAACTATTGAATGCTAGGCTTAATATCTTGGTGATAAAATAATCTGTACAACAAATCCCTGTAATAAGAGTTTGCCTATATAATAAACCATTACATATACCCCAGAACCTCAAATGAAAGTTAAAAAAAGAGAAAAATTACACGTGCCAGGGCCTCCACTCCTATGTTACAGTAGAACTGTCCCACTGCAGAGGTCCAAGGCCTCAGCCTTGCCTTCCTCCTCTCAGCATGGTCTTGCTTGAAAGAATATCTGACTGAAACCTATATCACATTTCTTTTATTCATACATGCATATTCTCTGACTTTTGTCTGCACATGTATTGAAGAGAATAGCTGAGAATCAAACCATAAAAATTAAATGAATGAAAATGAAGAAACCAGAGAAAATAAATAAAAACCATCATATAAGGTCTATGGAAATTGTTCTAAGTTTATGCAACAAGTGGAGAAATATTAGGAAAATCTACTAGCCTTTGGTAAGAGCAGCAAGGAGTTTGGGACATTTGACCCAGATAGGTATAGCCAAGAAACCAGGGCTTGTCCTGTGCCCTGCTCCAAGTTTAAGGTTATAATATGTATCTGATAGTAGCAGGCTACAAGCATTTCTAATCTGCTCTATTTCATGTGGCAGAAGCTCTATTCTAGGCAAGCATATCTTCAAGGTCTGAAACTCTAGAAACAACTAAAGAGAATTCTTCTAAAATTGGTCTCATACCAAGGTAACTGTGCACATAACCAGAACTTCACCATCTGATAAGTGATATTAGACACTCAGGGGAAATATATTTTGCTGAACTAATCTACTAGTCAAAGATATTTAATTGTTTAGATCACTAAACAAACTTTGTTTTATTAATATTCTCTATTCTATTATCTATTTTATTGATTTTTACTTTATATTATTTTCTTCTTTTTACTAGAATTTGGTTCAGCTTACTTTTCATTTTCTAATTCCTTATAAGGTAAAGTTAGGAAATTCATTTGGGATCTTTCTCTTTTTCAATGTATACATTTACAGTTCTTAATTTTCTTTAAAGTACTGCATATGGTGCATCACATAAGTTTTGGTGTACCATGTTTTTATTTTCCCTTATCTAAAAATATTTTCTAATTTTATTTTTAATTATTTTTTATTGAATAGTTATTCAAGAGTGGGTTGTTTTATTTTTATGTATTTGTGAAATCTCTAATTATTATGTTTTTCACTTCTAATTTCAATCCATTGTGATCAAATAAACTAGTTTGTATGTTACAATCTTTTAAAATTTACTGAGCATTGTTTTGTGTCAACAGATGGTATCTCCTTGACTAAGCTTTATATGTACTTGTGAAAACGTGTTTTCTGCTGGTTTTGCCTTAAGTATTCTCTATAGGTCAGACAGATCTTGGTTTATGGTTTTTCAAGTCCTCAGTTTCTTAGCTGATCTTCACTTTTACTGTATTTATTTCTGAAAATAGAGTATGGAAGTCTTTAATATTGTATTTAAAGATAACATCTTTGATAGTTTTTCCCAAAGTTCACTACAGCTATTTTAAGATTCTGTTTTTATGTGTGTATATGTTTTATAATTATTGTAAGTACTTAATAAATTGATACTTTTATTATTACATATATCCTTCTTTGTCTTATGTAAAGATGTTAAAGTTAAAGTTGATTTTGCCTGCTATTAGTATTAATACTGTTAGTACTAGTACCATTAGTACTGTTAGTAATAGTACTATTAGTAATAGTAGCAAAGTACTATTAGTACCTTACCTCTCATCTCATTAATATTTGCATGGAGTATATTTTTCCATTCTTTCACTTTCAGTGCATTTGGGTTTTTGGATATAAAGTAATATATCTTGATATATAGTTTTTATCTGTAAATTATACTTTAATAAAGCTGAGGAGACAAGTAAATCTATTATAGTCAACATGTATTTGGATTATGTATATTTTATACATTTCTTTAATATCTACCTTTTAATTGGAGAGTTTAACCTATACAGTTTTAAATTAATTACTGTTAAAGAAAATCTTAACACTACCATATTGGTGTTTCGTTTATTTTCTGTAGGTTATGTATCTCTTATGTTCTTCCATTTGTTTATTACTGTCTTCTTTTGTGTTCAATTATTTTTATGTATACATTTTGATTCCCTTCTCATTTACATTTTTGTGTGTTTATTTTATATTTGTTTGCTTTTATTTGTATATATATATTCTCATTTTTTTCTTAATGGTTACCTGAGGGATTACAATGAACATCTTAAATTGATAGCAATCTAATTTAAATTAATTCCAACTTAGATTCAATATTATACAAAAACTGTGCTCCCATGCAACTCTCTTTCCCTCCTAATTTATGTTGCCATTTTGTTTATTATGTACTAATTGACATAGATTTATTATTATTGTCTTATTTGTCTTTTATATCTTATAGGAAAAAAGTGTAGTTGCCAACCAAAAATAATAATGACCTTTATATTTTCCTATGTAGTTATCATTTCTAGTATTCTTTATTTCTTCATAGGACCTGAATTTGTTCTCTCCTGATCTTTCATTTCATCTTTTACCTGTTCTTATGAGTCAACTTTGCTAGTAACAAAGTCTTTCAGCTTTTGCTTATTTTGGAATGTCCTAATTTCTCCTAAATTTTTAAAGGTTATTTTTGCTAGATATAGAATTTTTGCTTGACATGGTTTCTTCTTTCAACACTTTAAATATTTCTTTCTATGTTTCCTTGGTCCATAGTATCTAATGAGAAATTAGTGATTAATCTTTTTATTTATTAAACGTTTTCATTTTTAATTTTATGGGTACATAGTTGGTGTACTTATTTATGGAGTACATGAGATATTTTGGTACAGACATACAATGTGTAGTCATCACATGTGGGTAAATGGTGTATCCATCACCTCAAGCATTTATCATTATTTTATGTTATAAACGTGGCAATTTTACTATTTTATTTATTTAAAAATATACAATAAATTATTATTGAGTGTAGTAACTCTGTTGTGCTATCAAATACTAGATCTTATTCATTCTACCTAACTGTACTGTTTTACCCATTAGTCATTGCCACATACCCTACCTCCCCATTACCCTTCTGAGACTCTGGTAACCATCCTTCTACTTTGTATCTTAATGAGTTTTTTTTATTTCATTTTTAGCTCCCACAAATGAGTGAGAGCTTGAAAACTTTGTTTTTCTGATATTCTGAACCAGACCTCCAGTTTCATTTATGTTGTTGTAATGACAGCGTGTCTTTTTTCTGATGGCTGAATATTACTCGTATGTGTGTGTGTGTGGTGTGTGTGCGTGCATGCGCACACACGTTTGTATAAAATTTTATTTATCTGCTAATAGAAACTTAGGTTGATTCCACATCTTGGCTATTATGAATAGTGATGCAGTAAACATGAGAGTGTAGATACCTATTTAATATACTGATTTTCTTTTTTGGGAGTATATACCTAGCAGTAGGATTGCTGGGTCATATGCCAGTTCTATTTTTAGTTCTTTGGGACCCTGCATACTCTCATACACAGTGGTTGTACCAATTTGTATTCCCACCAACAATGTATGAGTGATCTTTTTTCTTCACATTCTTGCCAGCATTTGCTATTGGTTATTAATCTTACTGAAATTTTTTTGTATATGAGGAGTCACTCTTTTTTTTCATGCTCTTAAAATTTGCTTTTTATTTGATTCTCTGCAGTGTGATTATAATATCCCTCAGTGTGGTTTATTTGAATGTATTTATTCATATCTCACTGAGCCTCTTGTATGCATACATTCATGTATTTTCTAAAATTTTGGATGTTTTCAGTCATTATATTCACAAGTATTTTTTCTTTCTTTTTCACTTTCTCTTCTACTTCAAGAACTCTAATTACACATAAGTTGGTGATCTTTATGTTGTCTAAGAGGACTCCTTGGCTCTGTCAATTTTTTCCCCTTTATT
This sequence comes from Cheracebus regulus, assembly GCA_963574635.1. Lineage (NCBI taxonomy): Eukaryota > Metazoa > Chordata > Mammalia > Primates > Pitheciidae > Cheracebus > Cheracebus regulus. Next base: position 18,787 of record CAUYQU010035763.1, read on the forward strand.
TCCATTTTTTAGTCTCAAACTGTATAATTTCAGTTGAACTTGACCTTCAAGTTTACCAATTACTTCTTCTCACTGCTCAAAATTTCCTGTTGAAACCTTCTGTTGAGTGTTTTATTTCAGTTATTATACTTTCGATTTTCAATATTTATATTTTTTGTTCATTTATAGTGCTTTATGGATATACTCTATTTTTTGTAACATTGTTCTGATTTTCATTAGTACTTTGTCCATGGTTTTAGTTAGCTTCCTAAGTATATTTAAGATCGCTTATCTGAAATCCTTTTCTAATAAGTCCAGTGTTTGAGATTCCTCAAGAAAAGTTTTTGTTAATTAATTTTTTCCTGAGGATGGTCCATAATTTTTATTTCTTTCCAAGCCCCTATTTTTGGTCAAAAACCGGTCATTTAAAATATTATATTGTGGGAGCTCTGGTAATAAAATTTTCTCCCTCCTAATTGTTTGGTGTTGTTGCTTGCTGTAATTGGTGGATTTTGTTTGTTTTTTTAAGTGAATTTTCAAAACTGATTTTTATTTCTTAAGTCTGTTTATTCAGGATATAGACACCTAGTTATATGACAGACATTTTTGTAAACAACTTTCAATATTATACTTCTCCTGATCTTTGCAGATTGGCTCTATATCATCAGGATATTATTTAATCCCTTAGCCACAGTTTACAGACTCTTCCTTAGCTTTAATTGTTTGCTTGCTCTGAGGCTAAAGATCACACACAGGAAATATCTTAGGGTCTTTTTCAGTGTATTATAAAATTTCAATGTACCTTATGTAAATTATGTAGCTTTCTAGCTCCTCTTTTACACATGGGATCTTTAACAAGTCCATATTCTGTAAAGTAGTTACTAGCCAGTTTTTTTTTTTTTTTTTTTTACCTGGAGAGATTTCCCAGGTGGACAAAGAGGCAAACCCCTTGTGCCAGTCCTTCAGGGAATCATCAGACTGATTATAATAGACAGACACAATTTCTTAAGAACAAAGTTCACTCTACTTTCCTCCAGAACCAGGAACCCACATGTAGCTCACCTCCATGCTAGGAAGAGTGGTAGGGCCACTCCTACAAAGTTGATTCTGAGAGTCTTTGCTTTTTTTTTTTTGTTATAGTTTCTATGAAGGTTAGAGCCCTTAGATGTCCTGACACTGCCATTTTAATTAATGGTACTACCTGTAAAATTTGCTTTAAAATTAATGTTTACAATCAGTTTGCTCATATTTGTTAAAAGTTTTTTCATCACAGTTCTTGAGTGATAATGATATATTGTATTCTATTATTGTATATCCATTTTGCAGTTTTAGTGTGAGGGTAATAATAGCCTTATAAACTGAGTTTGGAAATATTTTCTCCTAGACTATTTCCTGGAAGAGTTTATTAAAACGGTTGTTAGTTTTTAGGTATTTGGTTGAATTCTTCAGTGAAACTTACTAGATCTGAATGTTTCATTTTGGGGTTATTTGAAATTACAAATCAATTATTAATTATAGGTCTAGTCAGATTATTTTGTCTTGGCTGACATTTGGTAGCTTGTGTTTGTTTTTTCATAATTGGTTCAGTTTTTTTCTAAATTCTCAAATATTACACCCAACAGCAGCAACATACATATTCTTCTCAAGCACACTCAAAATATTCCTTAGGATAGATTATATATTAGGTCACAAAACAAGTTTTAAAAATGTAAAAATATAGAAATTATATTGAGCAACTTTTTGATCACAATGGAATGAAACAAGAAATCGATAGCAGAAGGAAAACTGGACAATTCAAAAATATGTGGAAAATAAACAATATATGCTTAAACAGCCAGTGGGCCAAAGAAGACAAAAAGAGAGAAATTAAAACATATCTCATGGTAAATACAAATGAAAATGCAATATACCAAAGCTTATAGGATGCAACAAAGGCAGTATTAAGAAAAAAGTTCATAACTTAAACACCTACATTAAATTTTTTTTTTTAGAGAAAAGGAGAAAGAGCAAAAGAAAGAAAAAAAAGAATGAAAGAGAGAAAGAAAGAGGAAGAGAAAGAGGGAGAGAGAACGGGATTCTTGTTTTATTACCCAGGCTAGAATACAGTCTAAAAATGGGTATTAAAAAACCTCTTTTATGCCAATAATTGTGCTTAACAATGGAGACTGGAAGGAATAGGGGATGAAAATAACAAATAAGCAGCCAACCAATATTTTATTTAAATCTGTGAAATGCTATGCAATTGCTGAGGAGTGAGTTACTTCCAATTATGTGGCCACTTTAAAAATAGGTGTAATGTGATACTGAGAAAAATGTATGTTTTGTGGATTTGGGGAGGAGAGTTCTGTAAATATTTGTTAAGTTTACTTGTTCCAGGTCTGAGTTCAAGTCCTGGATATCCTTGTTAATTTTCTATCTCGTTGATGTGTCTAATATTGACAGTATAATGTTAAAGTCTCCCACTATTATTGTGTGGGAGTCGAAGTCTC